>JAOXYB010055201.1:0-11232 GCA_028565635.1 Phoronis ovalis
TCTTTAATGATATAGTATAAAAATACAGACATAACGATATCAAAAGTTAAGACATTTACACACCTTCTCCTAGTAGATTCACCATGTCACCTATAAGTCGCTCAGAAACTTCTGGTTGACAGTGATCTTCTACAACATATGACGTTGTCATAATAGCAACTATACTGATAAAACCATGATGACTGGGATCAATAAGAGACTTGAGTTTTTCGGGAACTTTGTGTTTGGTGTAATGGATGCGGTTTTCAGCAGGTTTTGCACAATTCTCCAGAATCGCCAAGCACTGAACCATGAGATACTTCGGATTCTATAATTTATTCTTACTATTACTTCATTTTACAGTTTTGCTTTAATTCGTAATTATTTTCTTGGTTACTGGCAACTAAGATGAATCACATAATTGAACATAACGAATTCTGATAATGGTTAGTGTTAAGCTAAAGCTTCATACAAAATGATTTTTTGTTCGTAGGAAAAAGACCAAAAATATTATTTCAATGACCTCGGGAACAGGTGCAACACACATCTGACATTGCGCATTCACAAGCTACAGAAGAATTAGTCTTTGAACATTATTATGCAGCATTTCTTATAATACCTTTTGCTCCTGATATTTGTCTTTGAGTTGATTAATTTCCTTAGCCAATATTTCAATCAAACCACATTTTGCCAACTCTTGGGCAAGCTAAAAGAGATCAAAAAGACATGTATCATCGAAATGAGTTTGATGCAGTTTGAAAACACATTGGCTACAACATAGGCTATTTTTATGTAATTAACGTAGAGACTCTTTGTTTCTGAATGGAATTCTAATAAGAAAATTATTTCACATGAAAAATTATAAAATTTGTAAATATGATGATCAGCTGAACAAACACTTGATCCTCAAACGTTCTGATAACACTTGCTGTTGTTCCAGAGTATGATATATTTACCTTTAAGCTTGCGTCAGTAAAATTCCAGCATACATTCCTTAAAGCCAGAAAACATTTAGTTACAACTTCTTCCCTGATTTCAAATCTTCCCTTTAGGAACAACCAGTATTGGATGATAGCCTGTGCACCATCCATTTGTGCCAACTTATCACAGATTATTTGACGATGGATGGAACGACTGTGGCGTTCATAAACATCTAAGAGATGGTTTTCGATTCCTGTCAGTGTCTAAATGGTAAACATGTATGTGCAGGCGCTTGTGTACAATTTTTGTCATGTTTATACGACTGAATTAGTCGGCAATGTAGCTTTATAACGCCTTAGGTATAGCACAACAGGTAAAAATAACTACTGTAAGAATAAACATGTATAATTTACTCAATCATGGTGCTTCAATATGTGTATACATATAATTGCATTCCATATTTCCGTTTCGTAATGACCTCATGCTAAAATAATTTAGTACTTATTTGAGTATGTGTAATACAATGTACCTCTTTAATTTTAGCTGGATTTTTCTCTTTCAACATTTTGACTACTTGTCCTATACCATCAATAATAAGCTCTACTTCGCTCTTTGGGTTGACCTTCATGGCTGCAGTAGGAGGAGGAAGGACTCGTTCTGGCCTACCTGTTACTGAAATGAAGATAACATTTTGTTTTGAAATAGAGGAATAATTGTTATTAAGGGTCGTACATATTTCCACACTTTGTTTCGTGAAAATTATAGACAGTCATGAACTACAAGTTCAGTGTTTTTCCAAGAATGGAATGCATAAAAAGCTAATTACTGCATAGAGGTCTTAAAATTATTGCAATTGCTGAATCTGAAAACAGCAACAATATCAACACTTGTGTCAGTTGTGCAGATGTAAGTTGACATGTTTCAGGAAGGCAAGCAATTTCTGTTAAAGTGCTCAGAAGGCGATTGTGTGCGATGAATTTATTCTGTATAGGAGCTATTTATACGTATACGTATGTAATTATGTTTAACTTACAATAATGATTTTGCACAGACTGTTTTCGTAATGCAAATTTGCATAAACTGAAAAGGAATTTTGTAAAGAAGTGTTATTTTTGTCATACATGATTTACATGCGATCCAGCGTTGTTTATGTGCTTACAAGAATTTCCAAGATATCTGAATCCAATCTTAGCTCCATCTTTAGTTAAACTGACGGCAGGATATAACCTTCTCCCTAACTTCTTTAAACCACGTAAGGCAACGCCATAATTTTCTCCTCCAGTTTTAAATCCAAGTGAACCTTCGTCCATATTTAATATCACAGTTATAACGTCAGGAGCTATAAAAATATTTAACTGATAATTCGTAATTGTAAATACTGAATGCAGCATCAAATATAAATTTTACACATTTCCTTTTCTGTAAACAAGGGTACTATGGAGTTTATCCAATTAAAGAGTTTACTTTTAAGAATTGGTTATTAACATGTATATTATGCTTTTGTAGTTTGTCTGTTCTATCTGTTTTGTTTGTTCTACTCGTCTGTGGCTGTGTGTGCCCTGCGTCTAGGCAACACATAATAATAGAAGGAAAGATAACGAACCTTTAAATGTTTCTGTATTTTTGTTTTCTGGGTATTTAGTAATAACAGTTCCATTATAAATGGCAACATTTCTGACAATGTCCCAACCGAGCGACTGATCATCAGAACCCAACAAGGAATGATAACCTACAATAAAGAGAACACAATTGAACCTTGAACCTACATGTATATCGACGTTTGCTTTGAAAGAAATATTTTGTCGTCTATAACAGCTATGTACTTATGTTTTTTTATTGCCATTATAAGTTAATTATTATTGTTCCATTATCAAGAATCTTGAAGTTAATATAAAGGATGTAGAATTAAAAAGTTAGCATTCTCCAGAAGGTGCAAGCCTAGCACATCTCTCAACATATACTTTAACACGGTTTCAATTTCTACCTTTATATCTGGCCTTAGTTGATATTATCTATCTTGAAATAATGAAACTACAAAAAAGACATATTTTTTTTACATAACTGTTACCGGTTAAATCTAGATCCTCGTACGAGTTAGTTGATTATTAAAACAGTTGAGATTTTTATTATACATAGCACCCCTATTTTACCATTATCAAATTTAGGGGAGATAATTTCAACTGCAATTCGGTTAGACACTCTTAAAGTTCCGGCATAATGCAAGCTAGTTTATATTTTATGTTTTTTAAAGCCGCCATTAGCGTTTGAACTAAACTAGACGACTCCTGTTTGTAATGCATGCACAGGCGCGGATACATGGGGATTTCCGCCGTTTTCTGGAACACGGTCACGAAATGTCTGGAAAAAAAAATACTAGAAAACCCTATAAAAATCATGTTAAAAGTTGTTTCGAAAACGGTCACGATTTCCTGACCGTTTTCCTAGACTTTTTATGTTACACCATTTGGCAATTTTCCACCAGATGGCGATGACGCAATAATAGAAGCGCCACCTAGTGGGAAAAAAACTAATTTGGAAACCTGTCACAAATGTGCTCTGTATCCGCCCCTGATGCAATTGGGCATAAGACTGGATGAATTACTTCATTGTGGTCCATTAATGATTCGTGTTAGCTTACCCACAATTCTTAAAGGTTTAGCTTGAGAAGTGGCGACCCCTATGACAGCGTTTGGTCCTCTTTCGTCTCTATTCCATTGAATCTCCCACATGTGTGTTCCGCCGTTATAGCCTATCTTTGCTCGAACCATGTCGGACGTTTTCTGCAGAGTAATCTTGCGTGTTACCTAGTGACATTTAGAATATGTATAGTGAACAATTTAGATCAATAAAACATGACAGCTTTCGGTCTTCTAACAAGATGTTCATGTACATGATAATATTAAATTCAATTTGAAGCACATACACTGTAAACAACCACATAACAGAATATTCTGGATATTCTAGATCTCTAACTATCTCTTAGAAGATTCTGAAAATTAATAATACAGTAAAATGTCGCCTACAGATATTTTCATACTTAAGGCCTACAAAATATAGTACAACGGGTAAGTTCACTCACTGTTTTTCCATCGTCATAAACTACCATTCCATCTGAACAATCTTTTGGATCCCATCCCTGTTCTCTGTCATCTGCACTTCTGCTCACACTTCTTAGCTGTTGTTCCAACTCTTGTAAGTTGACCAATAGGCGGAGTCGAGGATCAATGTCATCATCCAGGGTAGAATGTTCACTCCCCATTATTTATCGTTACTGAGTGGAATTCTTACTTTAATTGAAACATGTATATATTTTTACTTAGATAATTAGGAAAATTGAATATTCTTGCTTAAAATGTATGGTTTCTATATTATTTAAGGGACATTTATATTTCATAATCATTCTATGTTAAGTATATTTATCCTTGACCGATAATTATCACTGGGACTCACGTTATATTAATTATGTAGTTCATAAACCTCTATAGTTGGACTCTTAACAGCGTGTTAAAATGGAACATACCAGCGTAAAAGCTGTGTTATTGGATATAATTGTATAGATAATCATGATAATATACAAGGCTACGTATTCCTTGCTTCTTTTATAGTGACAGCCAATTATCGACATCTATCCTGACATTCATTGTTATTTGAGATAAATTGGCGGACGCTAGGTTGACTGCCGCAATGAAACATCAAGATATCATATCCTTTATTACATACCTGCCGGTGATTCGTACTTTTATTAAAATAATTTGTTTTAGTTCGCGTTATATAGACATGTATCATGGCAATTTCCTTATACACTGCAGCGTTAAAAACAATGTTGATATTAAAGTTTGGATATTTACACATATGTCGATATGTTGGACAATAACTGCAAAAGGATCTTTCGCGTTAAATCATAGCAGTATGAAATCTGGTCACTGGCAATATGCTGAAAGGTAAAGTAGCTAGACCCAGAAAAATCAGGACAATATATATGTGTTTGTTCCGGTGCGATCACGTGATTTTCTATGTCTCTTTTAAAACTGTCACTACGTATTACTAAAAGATCACTACGTATTACTACGTATCACTTTCCCGCGGATCAGCTCTGCTGAGATGTCACATTTGGTTAATGAATCTAAAGCAATCTTTAAAGAAGCGTTTACTCCACAACTCCATATCCTCAGCGTTCATATACTGTGCACCGATGTCTTATAGCGGGTTAACTATAGCTGTCATTTGATAACTAATTTGATATAATTATACTTACCAGCAAATTATACATGAACTAACCAAAGGTTATTTCGGTAAATTTTGAGAACATTTTATTGTGAAATCAAAAACGACACAGACAGCTTAACATGACTGTGTCGTAAACAACAACTGGCGAACAATTAAAGTGAAACCGAAACAGAGTTATAAGTCTCCGTATCAATACAGTAACCTTGACCTGTAAGGTCCGGGCTAATTATCTGACACGTTTTTGATAGATGTGAGTCCGAATGCACTGATTATTAGTTTATGCGTTTTTAGTTTACATTATTTTATTGTAATTGTGTACGACCTACCAAAAACATCCACACTCATCACATGATTATATCTTATTGCTCTAAAAATACCACTGTTTCCGCTTCCTGGCAACATCGACCAACTGCAATTGTATGTGAATATTATAAATTTGAAGAAATAAATGAAAGAAGCCTAAACTACTTTTTGGGAAAATTTATATGATTCAGCGACAGCTTTTAAATTATTTAATTTAATTTTGCTTGCTGTTTGAAGCTTTTTACGCATTGATATAATTGCTATTAAAATTTATTTGCCCGCTATTTATCTATTATATATATATCAACAAGCTAAATCTCAAAGATAGTTGCAGTTAGGGACACAGTACTTTAGGTGTGACATTCCCAGAGTAGGCCATTGTTGACCTTGAGGTCAAAAGGTCATTTGAGGGACAAAGGTCAAAGTTCTAAAATATTTCAAAATGTTCAAAAATGATGGCATTAAGTTACAATTTTGATGACCTTTGAGAATAAACTAAAAGATGATTTTTTTATTTTTTGTCATCTTTTCAATTAATTTGTTGATCTTCCAATTTTCACTAAGTTACATCTTGAACACGCAATGTTTTATGTATTACATATATTTTCTAGTATTTTCGTGTGCACATTTTTTATATTTTGTTGTTATTATAATTAGGATTGTATGATTCTTATTAAACATCTGTATTGTTTGTGTCCTTTGATTTCACTACATCCACTTACCGGTAACAGAAATAAATTGGATAAACTCTACTGAGTTATCCTGAAACAATTATATATCTTGTTGACAACAATCTGTCCTTGCAGTTGTGGTTAACTGTTATGAAATGGGCGTAACAATAGATTCTTTTCATAACGTCCAATATAATTAACGGAATTAAAAAAAAAATGCTTTGTTTATTAAATACATACACTGATTAATCCTGTTCATCTAGATCTATTCGACAGAATAGCACTGTTGTATTATGTACGCGCATAATTTGTTGTTGTAGATCAACCATTCGTGGTAAAATGACGTCAGAAAAATCTGAGTAACTGTTACAAACTTGTATATTTAGTAATTTATCGGGAGAGCATAGCTCGGAAACCTACTGTAATAAGGTATTAAGCAGAAAAGTGTCTTATATTGCAATACATGTATTTTGGAGCTTTTGAAATAAAACTGAGAATTAATTGTCTAGAATTTTTCTACACTTTATCTACGGATTCAATTTTTGCATACCTTGAAATATCTAATTACGTAAAAACAACTTGAGACAAGAATAGGCAATTTTTGATAATAATTATAAAGGAAAACATATTAAAAATAGCAGCACACATGCATGTTCTCTTCAAAAACAAAGGGACTCCCCGACTTCATTTATGTCCAAAACTGTTATCGTTATTACAAGTTCAACATTTGACTTCAGTAGCACGCATTTATTATCAAGATTTTTCTACATTGAAAGTTAAATACAACATTGTCAAAATTAACTTAACTACGTGTACATGTGATAATTATAGCAAGGAAGGGTTTAGCTGTAAGAAATTACTCCTATCGGTGCATAAACAATTTATAAGGCAAAATTAAAAACATCAGATACACTCTGTAATTAGACTGGATTACTTTTTAATTGGATCGAATGCATAACCCGAATTGAACTTAATTATAAAACAAGCATTTCTGGGGCTCAATGAAATGTTATTCTATATCAACCCATGGTTATGCAATTATTTTTATCCTCAGATTTCATCCTCCAGTTTCACAAGTAACCCATACAGTAATATAGCTCCGCGATTTTTTGTACTCCATTCAATTTCCTGATTACTGAATTTTGGATCAATCCGTACAAATGCTCCAAGCCCTGCAGAGAAGCAATTAAATTTATTAAACATATAAACGTTATCCGAGAGATATCAGTAGAGTACATTTACTGTAATTAGGTTACTTTTAAGCATTATAAAGCATAGAGTATAATATATTTCATTTTCCTTCACCATGAACTAATTATGTTTCACATGTTTTGCAAAAATGCGTATTGAAATAAATTTTGTTTGCAGTTATCAACAATCATAAACATTTTCGAGCTACTAACCTTCATAATGTTGTGAATGGGTGGGTTCTTATAATGGCACTATTCAACATTCATTATATATTTTTTACTACTAGGATTACATAACGCATGTTTGTTACATTTATTGCTGTCAATAATGCGACAGAAAAGAGGGAACGCCAGGTGATTTTCATCCAAACTGCTAAAACATAATTATTTAATTTGTTATGAATGTTTGTAAAATTATGGAACCTAAGTTTGTACCCTACTCAGCCATTTTCACTTTTATCCAAGTTGCAAAGAAGAAAAAGCATTTTTATAAATTGCAGTAAACACATTAAACGGAGTGTGTCGCAAGTATAAATTTGTAAAAGTAAAAGGAAGACATAAACACGAGGATAGGTTTATACAGACCTACAGTTTCGTTTCCAACATCATAAGACTCTGGATCAATACAAACCATAAAAGCCACACGTGCTTTATACACCTTGCCATCAGTATCTTTGTATCTGTTTATTAAAAAATAATTGAAATAATAACATATAGTTTTCTATATGTTGTTGTCGAGATGAAAATTTCTGTGTTAATTTTTGATTATATATAATAAATAATATCACTAGGATGCTATGGTACAAATATTTTGTCACAACCAAGAAAATCATTACCTTGTGACGTTAATCACTTTACAATCATCTATTCAGAATTGCATTTATTAAAAAGTATGTTTAAACAGTGAAAGGTAAAAAATGAAACAAGACGGAACGGGATAACAACAAAATGATAATGTAAGTCATGCATACAAAAGTATCATCGTTATTAATGAGATATTTTTGTAATATCATCTGTTATTCCGCATACTGTTATTAAATTAGCTTTTTAAACTTAACGCCAAGTTCCCGAGTGATTGCAACTTGCGATAAAGCGTTTCAATTCCTCATCACGTAGGAGAGAAATGTATTACTATACCGATGTGGTGTGGCATATGCATCAAGCCCTGCATATCGAATACTGGGTGAAACAAAAATCTTCTTGGTATCAAATCCTTTGGGTTTTCGGTCGTCTGTAAAATGTCCTTCACCTTCACGTTTTTTCCACCACTTGTGTAGTCACCTGGAAAAACAACGTGAAACATGAAATTAGATATAAATATATTCTTTATGTTAAAGCTAATGCTACTATATAGTACTTTCAAACATTACAGTTTTCGTGTTACCTGGCATAAGAAGTTGCATCGAATCCAATATCTTGTTAACGTCATCATGTTTTACGCCATGATAGGCCCGGTGCCATTTTCCAAATATATCTTTAGCTGTTACCCAACTCTTGTGCACGCTGAAATAAAAAGATGTTTTCAGGGTTGCAATAATATACGTACCCCTTTGTACTTATTTACTTTTTTAATAACTGTCTTTCATTTTACATGAAAGAAGTATCTTGAGAGGGCTACTAAGTTAATGTTTTTCTACGATATTATCTATGTATTCAGAATAATACAATAACAAACATACGACAATTACGCTTTTTTATTTTTTAAGTAGCTCTTTACTCCCTGCTTCAGTCAGGTTTTTATAAAGTAACCTCATGCAATGCATGAACATGAATACAAAGTATACGAAGTTGGTGTCATACATACTCTAGACCATATCTGACCCAACCGATTGGGACACCAAAATCCTTTGGTGGTTGACCTCTGGTATAGTATAGTTTATCATCTCTCTCTGTGTGACAATCGTTGCAGTAACACATTGTGAACTTGTTGTCCAAATACGTTTCTGAAAAACAATTAAAACTAGAGCTAGAGCGCATATCTCGATCCGCCAGGTCACTGTTCACACAACAAATTTATTTCAGTTCCTGTAGTAGCTAGTTTTTCCCAGAACCTTGCTATTGTTTCGAGAAACAGTACGTAGTTTATTACTGCAGAAACTAGAGCACATTTGGTAGAGCACATAGCATAGTTAAAAATAGCAGATTCTTTCCAAAGATATCAAATAAAATAACAGCGAAAACGTTATGTTCTACTACCATAAAAACGATTTAGTGACATTTTAGATTTCCAATGTGGTGAAATTATGTATGTGTCCAGTACGGAGACATTGTCAAATTAAAAGAAAATTTGAGCCGTTAGTACGGTTGAATCCTACATGCTGCAAAATGATGTTGCTAATCAGACAGGGTTTACAAGTCCGCAATTAACCAACAGTGTAACGGGAGCTGTTGAAATCTGAAGACCAATAAAAACTGATTATAGAATAAATAATAGCTTTTGATAAAGCAAGTACTTGGAAAATGCTCTTAAAGCAAGTGAACAACCACGTAAAGAACGGCGTTCCAATAAATAAGGTATGAATGGAAGTGATGGACAATGCTTCTTAATGAACAGTTAATGAATATACAATAAATTAATGAAAGAGTTTATCGTGATTGTTTTCATGAAGCTTGTTATTGATGTTTATTGGAGGAAAAGAACTCTAAGAAATCGTCAGTGTTGCAACGCAGGCTTAGGTGGACAATATTTGTTTTGTGCCCTTTGTTGTCTTTGTTCTATTGTTGATGTGATGCCACTACTGTTTTGTAAAGTATTGAATCAATCATATTATGACCACGTGATATAACTAATAAAGTTACTGGAACTAAAAAAGACTGAATGAGGCAGTTAAAGAAATGGTCCATGAAGAATGAAAACGTTAACTTTTACTCATGTGCATTTGCATTGAAACACTTATTTATTGAGCAGTGACACATTTTTACTATGCTACAACGATAGCTAGCTGCAATGTGACAATTCTGTAGAATGTGGAATGGTGAAAGGTATACTATCCTACAACAAAAGTCAGTTGCAACCTAATAGTCAGTTAAGTGAATACAATTCTGCAAAAATGCGTTTTTATGCTCACGTAACATCATCACTTTCAACATATTACAAAATTCCCTATGTGAGCTCTTAAGCCACTTAAAATAGGATTGCTGAAATTGTTGTATATTTTGTACTGTCAGATACCCCGGCGAGAAGAAATCCATGTTCCAGTTAATATAAAATGCTCAGCAGATGTGCCAAATATTACTTTCACTGCGTAGGACATTGGTTAATATAAGTGTTACAGCATTAAAATAATTATTCTATGTTGACCCATTAAAAATATTAATAAATAAAAATCAGAGGTGCTTAGCTTGTCTGGATATTTCAACACATTTATGAGGAACATTGGAAGGAGAAAAGTACCTGCAATTTCTAGATGCTTTTGAAGATAATCGTAGCAACGCTGTCTGTACTGACATACACCTCTCCTACGATTATGAGGAGCAGCTGAAATAGAATTAATTTAGCAATGTAATAACAACAGTTAGCCAAATTATCAAAGATATGGACTCCAAAAGATGCTTGAATTTGTTTACAGCTATTATCCGTATGTGTGCAACTGGAGTCAATTTATCACTACTAATCAGTTAAATGTAATATGTTTGACAAAACGCAAATTAAATTCGATGAGAAATAAAGCGAACTGCCTGGATTTCAATCCCGGGGGGGTACTCAAGGTATTTTTTGGTAAGGGTATGAGGCGGACCAACAAATTTTGGATTTGGATTGTATACTTTTTACCAGTTATTTTTGGATTGCTACCAAAAATAAATTCAAAAATTTGGAGTGCTACCCACTGCTTAAAACAAATAATTTGGATTACTACCAGGTTTGTAACAACCAGTTTGCGTAAACATAGATTGCTACTCGGATATTTTTAAATTTTGGATTGCTACCCTTATATTTCAAA
>JAOXYB010055223.1:0-11229 GCA_028565635.1 Phoronis ovalis
TAAACTTGTGTGATTTTATACCGAGAAATCACAAACCAACACCCATACATTTAGAGGGGGTGGGTGGGTGGTAAAATATATATGAACAATGTTCATATAGAATCGGTTTGTGAACTTTTGAGATCTTCCCTAAGTTGTGTGAGTAAATCATTTCCCGTCAACAAAGCCTCGTGCTATGGTGCACTTAGGCCATATCAATCCGACGACATAAAGTAACCCCCAAAAAACACGTTTCTTTACACGTTTTTATTAGGATTCAGGTAAATGTTATGTTTTAGTAAGATTATTCTCGATTAATTAATTTTATATAATTTTGTGCGATTATTTCGGAATTGCTGATGTTTGAGTTGCACAAATGACGCCTTATTGTTATGACTGTTAACAGATTAATACGGACTACTTTTAAACCATTGTGTGTATATTAATAGCAGCTTAATTTTAAATATTTGTATAGGTATACATTTTGCATTTAAGTAATTGTTCGATTTTGAAAATTGCTTAACGAAACCGGTTTGTACAAAGTACAAACACTAATTGTAGTTTTTTCTTTATGAAATGAAGAACAATATTGATTTATCCCTACTTCATGTTTGGTTATTTTTTGGTGGGGGTGTGCAGCCGAGTTGAAAATTTTGGATTTGGATTGTATACTTTTCACTGTATTTTTTTGGATTGCTACCCACTGTTTACAGCAAATAATTTGGATTAATTTTAAAATTTCACAAAATTTGGATTACTACCCTAAAATTTCAAAAAATTTGGATTGGGTTTGCTACCACAAGCTAAAATTTTGGATTGGGTTCTGTCAAATTTTTTGAAATATAAGGATAGCAACCTAAATTTTGTAAAATATAAAGGTAGTAATCCATTTTTACGGAAACTGACTGATACAAACCAAATTCCAAAATCTATTTATGGATACAAATCTAAAATTCATCGAAATCAATTTCTCTAAGCAGTGGGTAGCAATCCAAATTTTTGAATTTCATTACGATAGCAAACCAAAAAAATACAGTAAGAAGTATATAATTCAAATCCAAAGTTGGGCTGCACACCCCTGCCAACAAAATAACTTGAGTACCCCCACCCCGGATATTAGGACGGTGGCTGGAACAGCCATACATGAGCCGACACTGTCTAATATTTACATTGCCGTGTAGGAATTTACTTAGTCGTTAGTCACAACCTCGTTTTGAAGAATACGTCGCACTATATAATATTGATCGACTATATTTGAGCGTAAGTACACACATTTTACTTTCTAGCGTGTTTTTCCACCTTACTTTGTTTTATATGATTTATGTGACTTAGATATCTGGTATACATTCTTTTAATACGATTCATAGATTTTCAAGAATTTGGGAGTTCTTTGTGTTAAAAGTGTCACATTCGCCATTTTAAATTGAACAAACTGGCAAATTATTAACTAATAATGAATAATAATTTTTTTATGCGGAAACTATTAAAGAAATATTTTAGCTGCTACTACTTCTTTGATTAGTCGTTTTAATATTTTCATCAAATTTAAATTCAGAAATGGTTTTTACCATCAGTATAAATGAGATGTGCACTTACATGGTTGAATGTTTAAAGAATTAGGCTTTACACGTTAGAGCTGGTAAATGTGTGCTTGCTCCTTAGTGTGGCAACAATATTATTAACCATACTTAGGTCGCGGTCCCACTGAAAATACTCATGGTTCTTTTTAGATAAATAAAGTGGTTTTGTCTTTACATCCTGCTTATTATCTAAAACTGGAGCTTCCAGTTTGATGACGTTAAAAGTATGATATTGATGCTTCCTGAATGCATTAGGGTGGATAAATATTGCGCGTTTAAAATCAATTTTATTTCTGCACATCAAACTGCGTGAGCACTTAGTTTGTAGAATGTGTCCGTGATCTAGGAAGATGAAGATCAATATTAAGATTATAATAGGCCAGTATCTGTAGTGCAAGTAAATTAGTTGATAGAATGCACGCGGAATGCACGACCTTTTCACAAGGAGCAAATATACTCCCGCTGTTAGCACTTGTGTTCATTACATTTATGCCACGAGGAGGATCGATATTTAAAACAAAATGTAAATATAAGGCGTGAAAGAATTCCTGAATCTAATTTTCGACTTGTAGGAATGTAGTTTGTGCTTGGAATCAAATGTGTATTAGGTAGTTTTTGGTGATTACAGGTGGTAGAGAGTTAAGGACGCATATTGGTAGTCATGTTCGAATTCCCCATATATAAGTTAACTATTCAAACATGTTTTACTACTGCATGTTACTTTTAATCGTTTTTACTTTTAATTTCACGTACGACATCCTATTTCTATTGGCATATAATTACCGCAAATATTCTTGAAATTAAGGTAAGATATACATAAAAATACAAGAAACTGTGCACTCTTTATTTTGTAAAGCAAACAATATTTTCTAAATGTAACAATATAAACATACTTATATTTTGTACCTGTAAATAGGTAAACAAGCTAATATTAAAAACAAGTACACTAGCTAATAGTATCCTTCATGTTTTCTAGGATTTGTAGTTATTATAATACAATAAATGTATGATTTTTAATTTTTAAAATGACTGATGTTATTTTTACAATATCCCACAACTACATGTTAATGGTTGTTCTATATCTATTGTGGATGAAATATGTTATCCTGGTCACATGATAACTTCCGACTGCATTTATCACACTGATATCAAGAAGTGTATTCGCTCTCTGTATAGTTTTGTTATACTTGTTAGAAAATTAAGCGTGTATTCAAATGAAGCTAATTGTGTTTTTTCCTAGTTTTATTACCCTACGTACTGTTCACATCTTTGTTTCAATGTTTAATCGTTCCTAGAATACAGCGTTTAGCAAACATGTTGATGTCTATAAAATTGACAATAGTACTAGGGTATATTTATGAGTTATAACATTAATTATGTCTTTTCCTGCTTTTTCAAGAAACTGTATACATGGTTTCCGCAAGATAGTTGCTACACATTATGAGTCTTTGCAGAGTCAATATTGTTCGCCTCTCAACATACATTGGATAGATTTTCTGTGTGTAGGCGAATTAGTTGCTACTAAACCTTGTGATGTAAATTCGCAATATAGCCTTAAAGATGATTCATTTTTATTGTTATACACTACCATATATTACTAAATCTCCTTTTTGTATTTCAATTTGAACAAAGTTCGAAATTGTTCAACACGTGCACTTTCACTAAAAGTTTACAATAAATGTAGTAATAGCTGGACCTGACATAATGACCGACTATCTTGTTCTGAATAGTCATGCGTGCCAACTAGGTGTTCATGAGCAGAAATTAATGGTAGCGTTATACATCAGATACTAGAATTAAGAAGGGATTAGTACTAAAAACAGGATCTTTTTAGTATTAATAAAATTTATATATTTAACGATGAATTCCATCGTTATATTTTGAAGGATGCTTGCAAATACAGGTGTATTTAGGGTCAACAATTAAAACCAGAAGAATGAGTTCAAGGCAAAGTATATATACTTCAGAACCGAGCGCCAGATATTTGTATATAGATTATGCAGCACTGGGTATTGTAAAGGTTTCGATCCAGAAGTTTAAACTGGTCTGCGCATTTGTTGAACTTACTCTCATCTCGCAAAAGCGTATTGCATATGAAAAACGTTTCCGGTTTATTATCCTTTTTAATAGTAAAATGAATGTCACTGTTTGTCTCTTCAATATGGTTACTTCAAGATAATTTTGTGGAAAATGAATTATAATGCACAACATTACACTAATGTGGAAATGGTCTAGGTGAAAAGAAATATTTGGAATATCCAATATCGGGTTCAACTTTTTATTCAGGTCACAATTGCATTATTAGGGAGCCTGATAGTCTACACCCAGAACCCTTGACTTAAATAAGTATTTATCTCAATATATTTTGTGGTGCATTGAGTAAATAATGAATAAACTCATAATAATAGTAACCTGTTTATCAAAACTGTCAAATAGCTGTTGAACAGTTAAGCTTTATGAAGAGTCGTCATATTCTAATGTATTCCAGAATCATTACATTCTGTAAAAGTAGTAGTTTTCCTTTTAATGCACATTGCGCAAAGTGCATAGGCATGTACATCGTCGTCGTTTTGCTACCGACGTCATATGTGGTACCATATTACCTTATGACGCACTACCTGGTCTTATTAATCAGTATTTCCAGGTGTTGTCACACGTGACAGAAGACCGCACATGTCTATTCTAACAAACATTGGAGTAGCATGGTGGGTACTAGTCCTAGCCATAGGCAAGCCATAGTAGGGTCATAAAGCTAGGACTAGGTGGGTACCAGTTTCTTCGTCGTATTTATTTAAATGTTCATTGTGCTCGGTTATACGTGTACAGTCATACCTTAGATACATTTAATAAATAAGTATATCCATTCGAATAGAGTATTTGTCAAAATTCTACTATAATCAATGCGTTCTAGGTATGCCTAAACACGTGTGAATAAACATACCTATAAATACGACGAATAATTTGGTACACACCTTGGTACTCCACTGTTTGCTAGCATAGACTTGTGTGGCCCACTGTCGGAAGACAGCACCTGGGGCAACTGGTGAATTTAGGATCGGGTTCGGGTAGTGCTGGGATAAAATTGTAAAGCACTTAACAGTTGTAATAGGATCCTATTCGTATTCATGCACAAAAGAAACTATGGGACGTTTCTAGCATTTTTACATACCGTACATGTTAGTTTTTATTTTACAAAAATATAATGTAGATTTATAACATTTATATGACTTTCAACAAACATCTATTGTAATACGTTCAAGTGACGTATTTTACGATACATATCCTGACTTAAATTGGCATTAATGACGAATTTACGATAATAATATGCATCACTCATGATGAACTCTCAATATTATTGATTTTAAACTGTGATTCCCAAATGAATTCCTCCATTTTACAATTACAACAATTTTGGTATAATTTTTAGTATACTGCTGCTAGTGAACGCTAACAGGAGTGGTGATGGGAGGTTGGCAACAAGACTAGATCCAGTACGAGCGTCAGTTCAAAATCTGGAGAAAAAAGATCCATCTTTTCCTCTGGAGACCAAGTAGAAATATATTCAGTTACCAAAAATAAATAAAGCTTTTGAGAAGCTGGCATACAGACAAAAAAAATGCGCAGACGTAACAATAAAGCTATGGTGGAAGACGAACTCGTGCAAGACTTTTGCTTTTTTTGTTTATATGCCAGTGTGGGAGTTCCAAAGTTCGATAGGGATATAATATTCTAACTCGTATGGTAAGGATTATATACTTTTTGGACGTTCGGGTCACTCTTTCTGTGATTTGCTATACAAGGATTCGTGACGTTAGGCAAGCCTCATCTGTCAGAAGTTGTTTGAGGCGTAGCACGAACTCACGAAATCGGAACTATAGCTAGGTCTACCTAACAAGCGTAGATTCGAACAGTTCCATTCGAACCCGTTTCCTACCATTCGAACCGTCATTTTCAAGATGCATTTTCGAGGACTCGCGCAAGCTGCTAGGAACTCAAACAGATTTTGGGAGACTCCATTAGTAATTCTGTACGAATCCAGGAAAAGGATCAGAATGGTAGGAAACAGGTTCGCGAATGCGGATTGACAGTTCCATTCCACGCTGGTTAGGGTAGGCCTGATTATGCACTATTCAACCTCAAGACAAACACACACAATGGTCTCGCCCAATTATCACTCTATGAATGACTTTCATAATACTCAAAAAATATTACTGGTATAAGTAGTATGGAGTTTGTTTTAACTCGTCTTACTCAAATATAAATATTTGATAGCATGACCTGCAAAACTGGCTATATCTAGTGACCCAAGGCCATATGTGTTAGTTGAATGGACTCACTCAAGCATTGCTATTTTGTTTAGCGCTTTGTTCAAACGAATGGGAAAATATTTAAAAGTAAAATACTGTTTATCTAAAATCAACTACTAAAGGACCAGGTACAAAAGTTGCACTCTACTGATAACATGACTGATAAACAGGTATCCGATTCCATTTTATCAGAAGCTGGAAATGTGGATTAAACGTGTTCATGTGAATATTTGTATATTATATACTAATACAAGATTTTTTCTTTTATTATTTTGTAAAAACATGTTTGCTGATTTCGTTTATATGTTTTCTATTTTTTATAGAACACTATGAGAAACCTTTTATAGTATCAAGTACAAGTTCACTGGAAATAGAACACATAACTTCTTCTGCCGTAAAATACATTGTTTATGATAATGTATGCATATGGCTGGGGTGTGATAGAAAGGGACGGTGAGTGCTAGCGAGTAGTGTAATAGTATAAAGATCCGTTTTGTCTAGAATTGATTTCTAAACCGGACACTTTTTGCTCCAACAGTTGTGTTCAAAAGATCTGCTAAATTAGTAACAGTATTACAGTATCATCACCTACAAATATAACCAACTGATATTGGGAACAGAAATGTCAGTATTACACAAAGAATCGCACGTAATGTTTTTCTTCTGATACATAGTTTTTGACTGAAATTATTATTTCTGTGTTTGTATATTAGAGGTTATGGTTTAGGGATGTGACAGCATCGGAATATGGGAGACTGCAAGAGTTGTATCCTTGAAGGGAATATTACAGCTTTAGATGAAAAAGACGGTGAATTTTACACCCATTCACCGATCCAAAGTCGTAAAAGACGACAGGGCAAATTCACTATACAAACATAATATAACATATATATATATATATTTATATATGATGTTTATTTTACAAAAGTATAAAACGTAAATTCATCAGTGCGGAAATGGGAAATTAATTATTGACATCATATGCGGTTCCAAATTACTGGGGTTAATTCCGATAGTAACTGAAGGCCGTCAAATACAATTAAAAAATATAGTTGTTTTTCAAGTGTACATTTATTTATTGAAGTCAATAAAAATTGTCCGATATTGCGGATTGTATCCCTGGTACTCAACCAATTTTGGCATGGGAATCCCTAGAAGACCTAAGCTATCAGTTGTGTAGTCCTACACACACATGACCTACTATGAACAGCCTATAAGGCTTGCCTGCAGAATCATGACCAGCTCCTATCACAGAGTGGTCGAAATTTGAAAGTATTTAAAATGAATTCTGTCTATTGTTAGTTGACACTTTCGCTTTTATACCGCTATGTCTAGTTAACTTTATGAAAACTTACACGACAGATCAGCATAAAATCCAAAATACACCCTTGAAGGTCCGTCATCCATTGGAAGTATATTATACTATTGCGCATGTGTGAAGGCTAGTAGAACTTTGACCACTTTAAGGTAAAAGCTTGTCATGACCCTATGGTCAAGCTGTGCGTTGTCCATAGTATGGTCATGTGTGCAGGATTGTTAGTTGTCAGGATTGCCAGTAGGCAGGACTGTCAGTTTTGTTGTTTTGCATTGGAGGTAGTCTAAACAGGGTTATCGCGCATTTTAAACTCATTGCCTTCCAAAAAAGGTCAATTTTTAATTAAGAAAATGCGCGTTCAAAGGGATACTTTCTTTACTGAAAATCATAAAAGCTGTCTTTTAGATAGGCGGGATAGGCAAAGGGAATCGATAATACTTAGTTTCTCAAACAGTTTTAAAGATTTTACATGAAAATTAACGTTTAAAGCGACTAACTCCATCTCAATGATGTTTTTTTAATTTGTGAATCCACCTGGCGACCATGAATTTACTTTATATATTAATTATGGGAATTATCTTTATTGTAAATTGATGACATGCACGAATTATAAATACTTATACTAGACGTTCATATGGAGCTCTAATATGGAGTTTCATATAGTTGTTGGCTTTAGGTCTAGAACGAAGGCAAGAAATATTATGTTGTTGCAAGGATTGGACTTTTTATTCAGCATACTTTATTCGCCCAGTTCTGTCTTCGGGTCATAATAAAATGAACACAAATACGTACAGCTAGAGTATATTTACTTCTAATAAAAAGTCGATCGTGTATTCTGTCGACTAATGTCCTTGCACCACAGGTATTGGCCTGTTGTCATGTTAATATTCCTTGATTACGGATACTTTCTAGAAACTAGATGCTCACGGAGGTTCAAGTGGAGAAACACAATTAGTAAAACAAATTCTATTTATCAACACTAACACATTCAAGAAACACTTAAGATCAAACAATTTTATAATAATCATCTTTTATTTTTATTGGCCGTAAATTAGATGCTACACTTTGTATACTAAGCAGGATGTTACGACCAACCTATACTTATCTTACAGCTCCTGAAATGAGTAAAACGTAAAAATACTCATGAGTTTATATTTTCAGTGGGACCGCGCCATAAGAAAAAGAAAAATTGAAACTGAAGATTTGAAAATATTCTAAAATATAATGAATATCTGTGTGTTCGTGTGTGCGTGTGTGTATACCCTTAACGTGGAACACGCCTTACAGCCTTGGGTGAAAAAATCTCTTTTCACGTACATGCATTATGTTTCATTCACGCATGTGGGCCCATCCTTTCACCACGAGTCCCTCATGGGACTGTCCGTTACTGCTAAAAGGCTGATCCGTGAAACCAAGTACAAATGTGGAAAATCCGTGCGAAGTATCAGCCAACGGCTAACGTAAGGTTCGTGGTATTAAAGGATCAAAGGAGAAGATACATCAACTCAAGAAAGAGCTGAAGCGGAAATGTTTCAAACGCACATGAAAGCTCTTAAAATCATTAATACAAAGGGGGATCCATGGGTAGGCCTAGTACTGAGGTTTGCAACCTGCAACAGTGGACCAACTAAAAAGTCGCTTACAACAAGCTTCGCAACATTAAGCCCCGAATATCTGATGAAATTGTGAGCTCTGATCGTGTCAGGAAGAAAGGCAAAATACTGAGACTACTGTACATGTCGGAATTAAATGTAATTATTAATAAGGTACTGCTCACCAGCAGAGAAACAATTATTATGTCTAATTGTTTATATATATTATTTGAATAAGTATTCTCTACAATGTCCACGCATTTCCGTGTCATACTGTATATTCTAAAATATACCAACTATAACTTGTTACTGTATTGCCGATTATCTTCTTATATGGGCTTCGCCTGCAAAGGATTATGAAATTACATCCTTCTTCAGCTCTTGAAGACCAAGAAAAAGAAGCACGTACAGCCACTCCGGTCATAAATTAAGTTTGGGCCCATGACATCTTTCCGGTTTCCACATCTGTAGTTCAGTTAACATCAAGGAAAGAGCAGCTAGGATTTTATGTTTTTATTCTGATATTTTTTACGGTAAAAGCCTTTTTTACACGAAAGTGCTCTATTTCTAGTTTACCAAGGCCAAAGCAGCTGTCCTGGTAAGAAACAGATCGAAAGATAAGGCATGGAGTTTTGGTACAAGAAACGGTAGGGTTACTATTATATTAATATTAAGGATATGTTGCTTTTATATTGTATAGACAAGAAAATGGCGCTGCATGTGTTTCTCCCTGTAAGGCTGTGTGCCCGGGGGGTACTCAAGTTATTTTCTGGTGGATGTGTACAGCCCAGCTGCAAATTTTGGGTTTGGATTGTATACTTGTTACTGTATTTTTTTGGGTTGCTACCGTAAAGAAATACAAAAAATTGTATTGCTACCCACTGCTTACAGCAAATAATTTGGATTAATTTTAGGTTTGTATCCATAAAACAATTTTTGGAATTTGGTTTGTATTAGTCAGTTTGCGTAAAAATGGATTGCTAGTCAAATATTTTAAAATTTTAGATTGCTACCCATATATTTCACAAAATTTGAATTGCTGCCCTTATTAGTCCATCAGCCGAGGGCAAAAAATCGACCTAGCGTATAGAAAGACAAGTGACATTTTTTTAATACCTTGGATCCTAAGCAACATTTCCAGGGTAATTGGACATCTCGGCACCGGAGCCAATTTTTAGCTTCAGATGCTTTTATAATTTTGTTGCTGAGTCAGCAGAACTGATCTAATCGGGGGGGGGGGGGGGTAAGGATAACATTATATCCTATATTTTTATGATTTGGGAAAATATTGCAGAGACTGACCACTTATTGGAAAGAAGATGACATGTGCTATGTGGTAAATTAACTTTTACTACAATAGAACATTGCATGGGGTTACCAGAGGTCAAAAGGTCATGACCCCTAAATTTTACTTGAAATTTGGGGTCCTTGGTATCTTTTGCTGTTTTAGCCAAATTCAGATAAAGGAATGGTACATTTTTCATGCTTCCCTATAACACATTCCCTACTACTGTTTTTTAAAAAGAAAAAATGTAGTTTGAACCTGTCATTTAGGATTAGGAGCCTTTGAAACTTCATGCCATGTTTGGATTTTTGCCAATTCTGAATATTTTTATAGCATATACGTGAGGACCTCAATTTCGCGTACAAATGCAGTTTGTGCTCTAGTAGGCATGTTGCGGAATGCATTCCCTATGCATGTAACAGACTTTTTATGCAAATGCATGTATGACATCATACGTGACGTCATGATTATTGTCAAAAAATATTGCAGTCTGAAGCAGTCCATACAATAGCTGGACTACTAGTTGTATGAGGGAAGATGTAGGGGGATAACTGTTTAGTTATTTGCTAATTTATTCGAATACAGTGCAATGTAATAATTAATTATTAAACTTAACACAGTATAAAAATGTTCCTTTACATCAATTATAAAGGAGTTGTTATTTCAAATATATAATGATGTTTGGAAAAAGTTGTATAGGCACCTGTTGCGGTTTATATCAGATGTAAGTGCTGGTGGATTGCGAAACCACTGTTTGTGCACTAAATTACCAACACCTATTGAAAATATGGTGATTAATCACTGTCATTGTCTTCGTTGCTGCTGTCACTTGAGGATTTTCAACATTTGTGCAGGTTTCCCTATTGCGATGGCAACCAGGTGTACAAGACATTTGTATTGTAAAGAAGCCCGGGATTTTCTTTCACAGTTTGATTTCTTGCATTTACATGTAATGAGCTGCATTAGGAGTGGAGAGATTGCCCCCTGAGTCATATGATACTTAAAATCAATTGGCCATCATTGACAGTCCAAGCGTTACCAATTGGGGCATGTGTTGTTCTAGCTGTTCCATTTCGCTGTCAAATTCAGTACTAAATCTAGGGCAATGGTCAACAAAGACGAATATCTGCTTCTTCATAATTAACACTGACTGGTAATAAACAGTTGTCAT
>JAOXYB010055234.1:0-11226 GCA_028565635.1 Phoronis ovalis
GACAGTAATCATTATATTTGTACGTGCAAGGGAAAGTAGACAGTAATCACTATATTTGTACATGCAAGGGAAAGTAGGCAGTAATCATTATTTGCTAAAATTTAAATCAGATTGTACTTTTATCCAGAATTATATGCACTTAAATTTATGACTAAATTGATTTTTGAAAAGAAGAAGCAACCTGAACTGCTTTGTAATATCTCATGTGACTCAACCGTGACTATGCAGAATACGAAAAAGGGATATTCATAATTAAAGTTCATTTTGTTAAACTAGGCGTTTATGCTATACATATTGTTGACATTGTTCATGTATACCATACCACACGGACAACACGAATGGCGAAATGTCGCCAATGTAACCGTACCAATACATTACTATTTTTTCTGTGCATTTGCTGGCAACTAATTTATTTGAAAGTAGGCGAAAATTGCTCGAAATAAAAGAAATCAGAGTTTCAAAATATCATTTTCTACCGAACATTCATATTACTCTTTCATTGTAGTTGTGTATAGTAGCTTATTTGACGGTCTCCTGTATGCAACTTCCACATATTCCACTAGGTGGTGTTAAGTCAGCTATATCATTTCTTTTTTATTTTGTATTTGTGTGCATCTTTCATATTCAACACTAAATATATCAAGTATCAGTCATGTTCATTGTGCACTAAAAAATCGTAAAAAGTTGAGACATTAAAGTGTTTACATACTCTACTATCTCCAGCTAACATTTAATTCTTTTATCCATATAAAAAGCGTCTAAAGTACTAACATGTATAAAGTACATGTAGCGCTCATTTGTGTATTACGCTTTAATGCCGTATATTACTGTGTTGGAGTATTTAATCTAATAGAATTTATTATTTTGGTTTAAAAATACATGTTTTTATTTGTGGTCGTCATAATATTTTTGTCGGAAGGTCATGATTACTATAAGAAACTTTATTTTTAAAAGTTATTTTAGTAATGAATTGGGAAAATCAGTTGTATGAAATTATGTGTTTATATTAATCTCTTTCCATTTTATCTTTTATAATTAAGTTGTTGTTTTTAAAACTAATTAGGCATACCAGTACTTTTTAAAACACACTAGTTTAGAGTTGATTAATGGATTTTCCAAGGATAGCACATAAAATTGAGAAAATCATTTGAATGGGCCTGTGAACAAGATGGTACGGCTTAACTACATAGGTGAACAAGTACACAAAAGTGACATGATTATAATAAACAAAGCTGTAAGGTTAAAAGTACACCAGGCTACGAAAGAGATGTGCAATATTTAGGTACGTTATATTCCTGAATGTATTTAAAAAAATCATATTTATTCACGTTTGTCTATTATAAAAGGGTCCTTCCATATTATTTATAAATTTATCTGTTGTTAAATAAACATTTTAGCAAATTAATAAATATTTTAACATATTATTTCTTCCTAGCCTTTTCTAAATTTACATGTGTGCGAACTATAAATAAACAATATATATTATTTAATAAATTATAAATAAATAATTTAACAAATTATTTCTTTCTTGCCCTTTTTAAATTTACATGTGTCCGAACTATAAAATAGGTTTAGCTTTAAGATTTCTAAGCACTATGTGTGTTATTTAAATTAATAAATTAAATTATATTTAATATGTTGTAAAATAAATAATTTAACAACTTATTTCTTCCTAACTTTCTTTAAATTTACTTGTTGTCGTGATAGAGGTCGAGATATAAAATAGGCTTAGATTTCAGATTTCTAAACAATATATTAATAAATTAAATTTATTTAATGTGTTACAAAATAAACAATTCAGCCCTCTTTCTTTCTAACCCGCTTTAAAGGTACATGTGGTCGCCATAGAGGTCCAGATAAGAAATAGGATAGGCTTTACGATTTCCAAATCACAATGTATTTATAATTTAATCCATATTAAAGCTTTTTATATAACAAAAAATATGACATATTATTTCTTCCCAAAAAACCCTCTATACAAATTTAGAAAATGCAAATGAAGTTTTATCGGTAAAAAATGCTATGATTTTCTTTTAGAAAAAATGGCATTATTTATTTAATGCTCTGACTGCTATCTTAGTCCTCAAAGTTCACATTTTCTCACTATACCCCCTAGCAAAGAAGACTTTTAAAAGCTCTATGCAAAAGGATATTATTTATACATCTTTTATGTGATTTAATTAAATATTTGCTTGACTTTTTTTTACATATTGTTAACGTTGTGGTTAATATATATAATAAAATGCTAATTGTACGCAGGTCTTTATAAAACTATATCCAGATTTTTAAAATTCGTTTTGTTGTTAATAAATTAGAATATTTTCTAAAAGGTTTGATAATAAAAAATGCCAAAATTGAGTTGTTTCAAAAATCTACATTTCTACAAATAATAGTTTGCAAAAATCAAAATTTGCTTTCATTTAAGGACTCGAGATCCACTGTGAACTGATTTAAGGACTCGAGATCCACTGTGAACTGTTATTTGACTTCGAATGTCTTTATTAATTTTATAGTCAGAATGAAGAGATAAAGTATTCGGTAGAAAGATTATACTTTGATGTCTGTAAATTCGAAAGACAACAGATTGAAAATATATATATCTCACGATAAGCGTACATTTTGAGAAAAATACGTTTTTCGAATTTTAATTTTCAAAAAAATTAGATCAAAATCTTTTCATAAATTATACGAAGCGGAAACTTGGTTATGAGTTAAAAGTCATATTGAGTATAATGTGATTAAAAATGTATTTGTAATATTTATATAAATAAAATAACCGGGACGGCTATGAACGTAGGACTTTCATTAAACAAAGTCAAAATTCTAAGTTAAAAGTTAAAGTGCCTGTATATCAAGTATACTACCAACCCACGTACGTGTATAAAGTGTAAATACTAAAATGGGAATTCAGTATATATTGGTAATCATGCAGACGGAAGGTTTCATACCCGAAAACTCACATTCACCATGAACAAATAGAGACGAGGGTGTGCCGGGATGTGCGAGGCACTGCTTGGTGCCACTAAATGTATATTTCATTTATTTTATACTATATAGATATACTTCTGTTTTTTTTACTAGTACACCTGTACTTTTGGTAGAATAGCATTTCCATTGTCTTTTTAGCTACCCCTAGACAGCTAACACTTTATAAAGGTGCTTGTGCTGCTCGAGTACTTGCGCACCGAAATGACATTCCCAATAAATGTGCACTGAATCAAAACAAAACTCCCAAAATTTCAAAGCAAAAAGTCATACAAAACATTGCATACTTATTTAGTATTTCGTTTTGAAAAGAAACCTCCCTATGATATTTGAGATTATGAAGCATTTATTAAAGTATGAAGCATTTATTAAAGTATGAAGTATTTGGCATAATAAAATATTATTCTGTATTATTGTATTTACTTTTAAATTGTATCTGAAAATACGCAAAAAAGACCAGAAAGTTTTTTTTTTATTGTTTTAGTTATAACGTCTGCCTTCAACAACATAATCTCATTTTTTAATTGGTTATGGAGCCTTGACAAAAGAACAAATATGCAGACAATTGTATTTTTAATGTGACTAATGATATATGGAGTGTTTCACATGAAAATATTTTCCACTGAAGTTATTACTAAAATATTACCTTAACGAACTTGCGTGTTTAACATACAGTTGTATTTAATGAAAAAGCCCTGTGTACATACAGCACAGAATAAAGTTTGTTCTTGCTAGAAAATTGCGTGAAATTACGTTTAGTAGTCACAAAAATACCCAGAATCGTGACGCAGGCAGTAGGCCTTTTTTAGTTATTTGTTAGTTGACCCAAGGCATGACTAGCATATATTTCAGATGTACAGGTAATATACATTGCTAAGAATAGAAGTTAAAATTAGAATATAATTCATAAGTTTGTTTGTATAACCAGTTAAGTAGAGCATAAAGCGGGACGCAGAGATAAAGTAATACGGCCTACTTTAAGTAGGCCATAATCCGTATGTACGTAGCGCAACATGACACGTGACATAACAGCTATTACGGTAATCAGCCTCCTGGCCTATCATTGCTAGTAACCACGTTTACACTTTACAATAACCGTCCTTGACCTCCTTCGTGAAGAATTTTTTTTTTCATAGAAGTCTAAGTAAAAACGTACGCCGTGCTCCAGTTTTACTGTCTAGTAATGCGGTTAAATAATTTTATGAAGTAAAATAAACTCGTGTGACGAAAAATTAAACCAATGTATCAGTATAACATGTTATTTTACACCCGTTTCTATAACAATACGAAAAAAGATTATTACAAATTTTTGGCCTGATAAATCGCTAGTAATATTACATTATATACATATTACCACAGTCAATAATACATGTTACACTAGTTTTTTAAAATTTATTTTTAGATTTACTTTTGTATTATATTATCACACATTAGGTAATATCTGTTTTACGAATGAATTCTAAAGTTTGAAATAAAAGCTATTATACTGCAAGCATGTACAGGTATAGCATAAACACGTATTTACGTATGGTCACGATCAGAGGTCGTGATCGAGGTAGAGACATAAAATAGACTAAGAAAAGGGGGAAATGGAAATTTTATATTATTCAACATTTAATTCAGTTATCTAGAATTATAGTAGGGAATATCTTTTAAATTCTAACAAATAAACTATTATTATATTATTATTATTATTATTATTATTATTATTATTATATAGAGCATCTAGTAATGTGAATAAAAATCCTTGTACGAGCGAATATTTCAAACTTATTCAAATATAGATAAAATATCTTTATCTTACTTGCTCCATATGATTGATAAGTTTTTCTGAATCAAGATCAAATGAACACTTATTCTGATATGATTAAACATGCATAGTACATTTTAAAATATTTTAAATAAAAACCACATTATATATGTCTCTGGTTTTTGCTCAGTTTGAGTTCATGTTCAGGTCACGATTGATTTTTAAATCTGTGTTAAATATTTTTTAAGTTCTGCAGTATGTAAGTTTAAATTCATATTCATGCATTTATAGAATTTTGCAATTTTAAGGTTAGTGAGAAAAATACTTTATGAAAAGGATTTTAATATAACTAAATAATTCAAAGGTTCGAACAAACCTGTTTTTAATGGTGAACTATGGCAAATGCTGTTATAAATATGAGAAATTATGAATAATACAATAATTCCGTAAAAAAATTCTTTGTTTTGACATTTTAAAAAGAATATATGAATGTTCTGTGTGAGACTTGTCTCTGCCAGGCGCAAAGTCATTATATTTAAGCGTATTATGTTCAGTTTTCCTTTTTATTTTGGAAAAATTAGCATTGTCATTATCATTTATATTAGCAATTAGTTTTTTATCAATATTTGATATTCTTTAACAGAGCTTATAGTTAAATAACGTCTTCCAATACCAATGCTATGAAGCATAATTTCGCATAAATTCCTCTATTTCCGGGTATATTATTACCAATAAATCCGGCATCCATTTTTTGGCGTACATCCACGTACATAAATTTGGTAAAATGGCATAATGTTTAAACAGGTTGAAGTATCATCCGAAATTATTTGAATATATAAAAAAATATCGCCAGAAAATGTGGATGTGTACAGAGCATTGTCTCGTATTGCTGGTCACATTGCTGCATGGTGACACTAGATCACAGAACATGAAATTGTTAAAAGTCAAACCACTTACCTACTTCGTAACTAATGCCGTCAGCTAACACAATAGATTGTGAGAGTAAAATGAGATAACTTGAAGAACGAACAATAAACGTAGTGTCCCGAGAGCCGGCTGCTCACGAAATGTCGTAGCTGGGCTTGCACTAGTACGCAAAGGTCAACTATTATTTGCTGATGTAAGAAAGAAATGTTTTCAAGGGGGCTATAGACAGGATTTGTTGAAGGTTAACTCAGCACCTCGCATTCAATATAAAAACAGTAGTACTGAAAGGTCACTGTTCTGTCACAGTACGACAAGGGCACGACGGATCTGTTCTTAAAGACATTTGTGGTTCTGGTGGAGATAATTACTAGTGGCTTAAAAAAGACGAATTTAAGTTGTGTCAGGTTCTTTTAGGTTGTAAGAACACTCAGAAGAACGAACACCCTCGTAGAATAATTAGTACCTGGTCCCCGGGACCTGTTCCTACAAAATATTCTTTTAAAAAATAATGCAATATTTTGATATTTCATTGAATGTTTACTCTAACTTGTAGATGCGGTAAAACGCGACTGACTTTCTTCGTAATACAATGTATCAAAAAATAATTAATAACTCAACCACCTTTATAATGTCCGACACATATCTTTCAAATCTCTCTTTAGACATATCTGAGACTATTTATTATAACAAGTTATAATAGTACCAGGAGTTATATTCCCATTTTTAAAAAATCTCGCTAAATGCCTTTGGTACGGGAAGGTCCCAAATCAAGTATCGGAATGCGTAGAACAGTAATTTTATTTCACATTCATGTCATTGCTGATAAATAATCTTGGTACGAGCTTGTCCCTGGTGTCTGTATATCACCCCACTACGACGACCACGACCTCGGCATGTGTTCATGCGGTTTTGGGATTTTTTATTACCATTATCATGTATTTTTTTATATTATAATCTACTCGTACTAACAATTATACTTATTACAAGTCAAAAACTACTGAGTACTATAACAGGTGCCCGGGTATAAACGTGTACTTTTAAGAATCGTTTCGCTCCTACAGTATTTAAAGGTTTGTCAATTCATAGAAAACCTTGACCTATTTTCTTGTCTTGGTAAACAATTTAGCTGGAATTATTACATTAAATTTGTAATATGTAATATAAAGGTAATCAAAAATTACACTTCCAGCAGTCAACATATCTTACAGGGAGCGTCTTTTCGATATCGGTTTTTCTTTCTAATATATGGTTCAGAATTAAATGAAGCCAGACGGCTCATTGCCCGGATTTTGATTTCGTCTGATTTCTTGCGTTTGTAATGTTACGTATTTACGTTTAAACATCCTGAACAAGTTGTCAAAGTGTTACATATGTTTATATTTGTGTTTTTATATTCATCCTTGACCTTGTTATAAAATGCGTACGTATAATATCATAGTGCATGTTACTGGATTCTGAAAAACACAAAACTCAAGGACCAGGACACCCTCGAATCGTTTGCATTTGAACTAGACCTAGGTACTGAGTCCGGTCTTTAATGATGAATGTGATATTTAAAAACATGAAATGTCGCCTGTCATCAGTAGTCTAACGTCACACGGCATTGCAATAATATATTACCAAATAGTAAACGCATCATGTGACGATGATATACAAGGAGCTCATATTTAAAAGAGGGATCCTAGTTTTGTTCAAAATAATGCAACAGAGCGAGTTCATGTTGTTATGTTTTTTCTCGATACACTACATTTGGTATATTTTGCACAAGTCTAAAATGTGTCTTTATGTTATCATTTTTTATTCTGATGATATAACTATAAATTCTGATTAAAATATGACACATTTAATAATTACTTAAAATTTTACAGTTTATTTTTAATTTAATTAATTTTGGTATCAAAGCAAATATGCACACGGGAAATATATCACATAAGGAGCATTTTTCTTAAATATGACTTCTGTTAAATTTTGTTAACCAAACTTACACATTTTTTATTCTTTATTAAGTATGACATATTTGACTCTTGGCTCACTATCAAATATCACTATGAAAATTTTAGTAAATGAGAGCAACATAAGTTTCAGGAAATAACAAAATCGTGTTTGAGTGATTCGCCTCTTAATCGTGACTATGAAGATGTTTCGTATTTGATAATTAAACGAGCTGCGAAATGCACAAATGAACGGATTTTTTTTAAATATTTATAAATCACGCTATTTGCTCTTGAACGTAATTAATATAATGTAAATTTAGAATTAATATTCAACAATTACTAAGTAAAAAGATGTGTGTCGGTTGGATAAGTTTTATAATATCATAGTCTCATGTTACCCGATGATCCATGTAACATTGACCTCATTATATACTAAGTACTTTGGTCCTCTGCCTTTCCTACCTATATTGACAATATGCAATATGTCTTTGAGCAATACAACAGGATATTTGTCTTATCTGGAAATTCTTTGTGTTATGATTTCCTCTTAATTGCTTCCCAAAACTGTGATTGGTAATATTTGGTAATATTTCTTAAAACAATAAATAATACCACTTACAACATTGTTTGACATATTTAAAAACGTTGTATAAAATGCAATCGAAATGACAGCATATTTGTTGATTTAGCAGTATAAAAATATTTGGTAATATTACTTAAAACAATAAATAATACCACTTACAAACATTGTTTGACATAACGTTGTATAAAATGCAGTCGAAATGACAGCATATTTGCTGATTTAGCAGTATAAAAATGAGAAAATTAAAGATCGAATTTCTGAACTTTAAGATACCCTTCATGAACACCAGGTGGCGTTGTGATGCGGAGCTGTCTTGGACACTTTCAAAATGATATTGTTAATTATTTATAGGTATATCGAATTGAAATTTCAACATATATTCCTTACACCTATTTTTACTATTTACATGTACACTACTAGAAAATATAATGAAATACACCGAACTTTTAACTGTAGTTTACTCTGAGTAAATCACTGATCTCAGCTCCAGCTTTACAAAAATATGCGACGCGAGGTGTATGCTGTATATCACAAACGGTGCGAAAATGGTGGTCTGCGGTTATTTATATATATATTATGAGAGCACACCACTAATTCACCTCCCGTCCGTCCAGAGTGTAGTGCAACCTTATGGACCACCCCCAAAATGTGAATAATTTTTTTTTTTTGAAGAATATCTACTAACATCCACTTTCCCTAAGTTTCATTACATGCAAATGCAGAGTTTTTGAAATATGGCTTTTTCAGCGCATCCATTGTTTCTGCATATGCATGTATGCTTACATAGGGGTCAGTATCCACGTCCGTTTAACTATATTGGTCCAGTATCATGCACAAATTACGTAATTCTGACACAGACGAAAACCTTGTTGTACCTATAAAGTATAATAGTCAACATGCAAGATTTTGATGTTTGAAGTTTCGTAGTTATCCAACCACACTTGCCTTTTCCTCGATAGGATATCTTCCATGTGCAATGCTGAATGCAGGTGTACATAGCAAGGTTAGTTCCGCAGCAGATGACGTATTAAAAGGCTTTTTTTAGAGTAAAGCGCGACTTTAGAGAAAGAAAACATCGCAACCAGTCAAATGTGACGCGGTGAACATTTTCTTAACAACACTATAAAGCGTTACAGGTATAATGCTCGTCATTAGGTTCAGTTCACAGTTATACTAGAGATAAATTGAAATCCCCCCTCTCTGATCTGCTTACTCGGGAATTAACACTAAGCAGCACACTTTTTTCCCAAGAACGGTCTGCGTGTATGCACCTATTATGCTGACTTATATACCCCCTGTGTAATATTTTTGTCTAAAATCTGAAAAGTGCTGAGTAAAAGTCGACACGCGGCCTCAATCTTAGTGGATTGATGAGTACCGCATCTGTGCCTACATTCATCACATGCAATTAACCGTTTTGGAGTTAAAACAAACATTTCTTTTGTACTAATTAATGTTAACGTTTTAACTGTTACTGATCTTAACGGAGATTACCCGTTCTGTATCTACTAAGGGATAAAGATAGTTTTAAAGTACGTTTTCTGTGCTTCCTACAGTCTGCAGTGGTGCGTTCCTAGTATATCCACAGAAAATAAAATTAATGCATTGTTGTGAGCTCAAGGTGGGCCACAAATTCGTCAGAGATGCCAGAAAAAATGAAAGTTTGACTCCAGTGCGACAAAACTAAAGTAGTGTTAGCACTTAAAGCACGCTAGCTGAAATCTTTAGTGCTGAAAGTCGATCTTTTATCGCCTAACAATGAACTACGGTGTGATGTTATTTTAAAATATATCAGTACCAATAGCGACTCAATAGCAACGTCCATTAATTTTTTACAACATTAAACTGATTTCTGCAGTTTTTCGCCTTCTCGAAGTCAATAGAAATCAGAGCTAATTTTATCTGTTTAGCGAGCTATACGTGTACAGGGTAATTGAGCGCATTCCCAGCTTGTGAAATACGTGTTTCGACAATCGCTTAATTTCTCAGAAATATGACGTTTAATGAAAGTGAATTCTCATGAAACGCTTTCTACAAATGAGAAAGCATTCATTTTGTTCATTTTCCTGGCGTCACATATTTAATTAAAGCAGCAATTAACAAACTTTTGAAAACAGGTGGCGCCATATGGTGAAAAAAAAATGCTGTATAAAATCGAATTTCGTAAAAAGAACTAGTTCCGTTAAGTTTTGTGCAAAAATCTTAATGTGAACAATAAGCAGTGAGAAACTGTAAAAACTCATTTCCACGCGTTTCAGGTGTTTCTAAGCATATTTGAAAGTTAGCTCTTATGTGAGCACTAATTCACCTCCCGCCCGTTATAATGGGGAATTGACATATTTCGACATTAAATAAAAATATTACCACACTCTCACCGACATCTGGAATTAGATATTTTTTTATCCTTGTTTGTTCTAGTTTTTAAAACTTTTCAATTTTCACTAGCAAAACCAATTGAGCTACATCTATCTTTTTAAAGGTCGCTGTGCGGAACCTTGATTCTGAAGTGAAAATAGTGCAGGCGTATTAATCGATCACCGGCCAATGAGCAAACCGGTAGGTAAACAAAGACAAAATAGTTATATCACCGAGAAGTCTTCGTGCTCTGTCTAATGGTGTGCATATTAACGCCTATTAGACCGTACGGAACCTACCCAGACCATGTATGCATTCAAGAATTTTTTTTAAAGATTTCGTTATCTTGCCGCTGCCTTCAAAGGAACTATTTAGTGTAGTGCAACCAAGCTACTTTTAGAGACGCCACCCGTGGATGCCACTAAGTGTCGCCACTGGATATATAAATGTTAATAGCAACACCAAATCAGTAAACAAATTAAATAACAAACTAGATAGCCTTTTAGCAAAGGCAGGGTTGCTCATATTGGTTTTTATCACGTTAAATGACCTCCAAATTACCTTTCAACATTATTTTTAGAATGTTGACCTTTGACCCCTAAATGACCTTCTGATCCCAAGGTCAGCAATGGCCTACCCTGGGGATGTCAAACCTCAAATATCATGTCCTTAACTACAACAGACTTCGAGAT
>JAOXYB010055245.1:0-11226 GCA_028565635.1 Phoronis ovalis
GCATCATTCAAACCTTTTCTAACAAGGGGGTGCAACTAAAATGAAATTTTGACCATTTGGCCCTTAGACTATTACAACATACTTAATAACATGATATCTTTAATAAACCCTCAAACATTCACATACAAAAATTAGGATAAGAAACTCCTGCAACATATAATTTTCTATGAAGCAAAGAACAACTTCATTTTAATGTGATAATGCACATACTGCAATACTTACAGAAAATGTAGCTAACCAGTTATTCACAGGCATCGGCATATCTTCTCACAGATATAACTGTCAGAAGAATTATCTTTAAGCTCAATAATCAATATATCCTTGTACCTAATTCTGTTCAAATTCAACTGAGTTGAAAAATCTGTATAATTTGTAAAATTTAAATATTTCAAAAATTCAATCACCAAAGAGCAGGCCCTACTGTATTATACATCTTAATGGTCAGCTCTCCAAAATCCACCTGGGTACTAACCTTAATAAAGTTTAATTCCTAGTGTCAAATCCATTAAATCAACAAACTACAAAAGGCACATTCCATAAATCCACATTTATTTACCCAACAAATTGACCAAAGAATAAAGTTCTTACATAAAGTATTATAAGATTTATCAGAATATGAAAAGAGAACATGGGTGAGGTAATTAAACTATGTATCCTTCATTCAGAAAAAATTAACCTGTGACAATAAAATGTTGAATCATGTGGCCAAAAGCTTCCAAATAAACAGTATTTATTCACCTGGAAAGAACATAATAAATATACTAAATATAATGGGTACTACTTGGAGATTTTCATTCAGAAATCTGTGGGCGGTAACACAATATTACCAATAACTTATAGTACTATATCTTCACAAGATCTTCTCCTACCTCAGTTATTTATATTTATTTATTTGCTTTCATCATTTTAAATTTTTTTTAAGCTTTGAATAAATTAAACATTTTATATGTGTGGGCTGTTTTTAAAATCAGTAAACACAAATAAACATTTCACAATAGCGATGCTTTATGACACAAGCCTTTTTGTATGAATTTATTTACTCTTGATTTTCCACAATAAAAAAGATTACATACAAGTCATAACACAAAACTTGTTATGGAAATACAGAAGTTCCTGTAATCGAGAACCTGTAAATGCTTACCTATGTCAAACAGTAGATTGCACAATAAATATGTTATATTAACCTTCAAAAACCAGCCTGAGAGAAAGAAGGAGACAAACGGAACTGGACACTTCCTTTGTGTCTCTATGTTTATATAACCAACATTCAGAATGTCAGTATGTACGTACCTAGCTAATTAGGAAAATTAGGTAATAGTTAAACACACTAACAATCCTATTTATTTCATAACTTTTTATATCAAACTGAGCATTAAACAAACCCTCATAATCACCACTAATGATGTGGACATCACTGTGCTTTAGATGAAAAACATCCTGTTTTGTTGAAACATAATTTAACATAATCACTTATTTTCATGTCCTAGTTGTGGACATTACTATCATCAAAATTCCCTCAAGCTGATTTCATCCATTATGATAGTAACTGCAGTCTTGGTTTTGCAGATTATTACTAATACAGTGAATTGACTACAAGTACAGTTTCCCAATACTTTGTAACTGTTTACAATGCCACTGTGAAAGAGAATTCCTGAGAAATTATATTAAACCAGCATACCCATCAAGTTGGTTGAATTTTTGACCAGAAAACTTGGTATTTTTGATAAATTTCTATTGAAAGCAATAGTGAAAAATAATCTTAAAAAACATGTCTTCTGTTCCATGATCCAGGAGACTTGTTATATTAGAGCTGCCCGATTTATTTTACAAAGATATACCAAAAGCATGTCTTAATCACAACATGTATAACAATACAGGTGTATTAATATACAAATTAACACCTTCCTAATTAGTCAGATATGCAGTACCCATATCACTTGAACAAAATCAAATCATTGAATGTTTTGTCAATGGAACTTTGGGATAGATTTCAAACTTTTTTAGGGTGCCCTGATATGCAGGTATTATGATGCCAACCAGCCTAGAACACAGGAACTAAAAAAGTGAAAGTTTCATTATTCAAAACTGTATGAAGAAATGTCTTTATTTGATTAAATACAATTATGATACCTTAGGACCATCATATCCTTAAAAAGAAGTGGAATGTGAGCTCACTCCCTTGAAGAGACATTACATGTGAGTTATACATTTTTAAAATGATGCCTTAAGCAAGGATTATTCCACAATTTTTTCACCTTTTTCTCAGCAAGGCCACAGCATAAACACTAGGGTATTAGTGCTTATTATGACTTTGAGGTCAAAAGGTCACATAACGATCAAATGTTAAGTTATTTGAAATTATTCAGGAACATTCTAAAAAGTTTGTGTTATATAATTAGGTAATTTTGTTGATTTGTTATAAAAACTTTATAAAATATTATGTTCAACCTTTGCACAATAGTAGCTTGCTGTGTTTATACACTTAATATTAATTTGGGCTGTCTCCTCCAAATCATACCAGGGATGCTTTGAGGGATGATTTTATATCGATGGAGTGACAATTTTTTCAGTTTCGAGGACACTGACTTTTGTTCATGAATAATAAATATCATTTTCCACGAATTGAGAAATGGTTATACAGCCAGATCATTGTTGAGTGAGGATACCAGATCTGCATACTAATTTTTGCTTGTTACAATGGTCGCTAAAAGTATAAATAAGCATAGCACAAATCTGAAACTCAAAAAATCATTGTAAAACACAGGGTCAAAACTAGTTCAGCCGGATGGGAAAAGTATCAACATTTGTTTTCTTTATTTGTTCTGTGATACAAAAGAAAAAATATCTTTTGTTTTGCAATCTTTTCGCATTTTGTCAGGTACACAAACCACTAAACACAAACAATTTTGTCTGAACTATTCATTCATGTTTAGAAGCAATTATAAGCAACATAACTTAACTGTTCCAGTCACAGTGTCTTCAAAACATTTGAAATGGTCTAGAATTATGGACATCTACTAAGTAAATTGTAGCTAGACCAGTAGGTGGCACCACCAACAGTATAGCCTGACTGGAACAGGGGTACTATTCCTTTAGTTTCTGTCACAGTAAATCCATTTAATCATGCATACAAAAAATAACTAAAAATTGTATGTCTTAAGGTTTCATACTGATATAATTCTTGTAAAAGAATTTAATAATAATAACAACAATACTAACAAACAGAAAACACACAAAGACTACCAACAGGGATAAAACAGTAAAAATAGTTACTGCGGGATACACACCATTAAATATGGAAGCAAACTTTTTTTATCTAAACATTCTCTTTATGACCATGTTATTAGGTTTATTACTCAAAGGTCAAAATATTATTAAAACATTTTAATCCATCTTCACTATGTCACATTTATTGTCTGCGTGATATAATAATAAATTTCATCCTACAGGTTGATCAGCATTGTTCGGCATCTCAAAGAAATTATTTCTCAAGTAACTAAATAGATTTATCATAGTTGCCATACCAATATTTTTTGACACGAGTTATGACAGTCTGCCTGAAAGACCCAAATGTTACAATGAATTATGTCTAAATTACCAAGTGACTTTCATTTTGGTCTGTGGAGAGTTTTTAGCCACAGTTCTTTTAACAGTAATAATTAATAGAAGATACTTGACAAACTTAACCACCACTTGAGCAGGTGTGTCAAGTAAAGCTATCCCTAGTCAGCCTTGGGAAAATTATGCTGCTGTTCTGCATTGTAGACATTCCTTTTTGATATCAGTGTTTCCATGTTTAATTGTCTGGGTGATGAAACCAATCAGGTGTGCTGTGCCAGCTCATAGGTTTTCAAGTACAAATTCTACACTAGTTAGTATTCCTATGATTGTAAATAATTTTAAGCATGCAGGTAAAAAAATTATACACTTAGGGACCCTTTAGAGACCCTTGCTTTGCCACATTTATCATTAAAAATATAAAACATTCCTGCAGGCATTTTTATGAATGGGGTTTGAACTTTGTATCATAGTATAAATGGTATACAGCAGTCATGGATCAAGTACTTGTATCAATTTCAAAACATTGTTACTGACACCTTTCTATAGCTTTTGTTCAGACCATCATGGCTTTCCGGATCTTAGGTACAAGTATGTGAACAAATACTTTGTATGATGCAGTTCACGCCAGATAAACAAACAGCATTTGCGTACTAAAGTTTTATTTACCTGTAAAATGCACGCATGTTTACTCACACAAAAGTTAACAAGTTAAGTTTTAATAAAATAAAGCTTCAATCTTTACTATATTTCGTCACATGGATGTGATATCATGATTAATCAGATTAAACAGGTATGAATTCAAATGTCCGTAAAAAAATTTAATATAAATATAAAACAAAATATTGCTTTTATTTATTTTTTTTTAACCTACAGTGTTATAGACTCAAGCAGCATTACATGTAACTTCCAAAAACTCCAGGAGCAACATGGCTCAAGTGTCAGTAATCCTATCTGATAATCCTATCAACAAATATATGTGGCCCCTCCTTCCTCTGAGATAACTATCAGCTACTGAAATTCCAGTCAGAAATCTGCAATTTCCAACTTTTAACATGAACTGATGAACAGAATTTTTCAAATTAAAATACAAAACTACATAACTTAATAAGATGAAGTTCAAATGTACTAAAAATTGATAGAAATACTATTTGGACATTCATGCTGAACAGCTTTTAAACAATAATTTTAAAACTCTATGAAAATATTTTATCAATAATTTAACACACTATCATAAAAAAATTACATATATTTCAAATGCAAATAATAATACATGTTAGCAGGCATAATGCATTCATTTATAATGGAGCATAGTAACTTTTGACATTGAATCAACATACTTCTACTTGGCAATAACTCCAAAATAACCATGCCTATCAATTTTTGTACTAATAAATTAGTTTTTGAAGTAATCAGTGTATGATTTATTTATTTGAGTCTTAAAGGAAAAGGAGGTTGACTGATGTTCACACCATACCTCAACTTATAAACTCTAAAAAATCACCTACACATTAAACAAGTACATCTGTATATATAGTCTTACATATTACCAAGTGCAAACATTTATATGGGATACTGATGATTTTAAATACCACACACTTCTTAACACAATGTTTACTTCTAGTTCATATTATTCAAAAATGGACAGACCATTCATTTTTCTGTTCACCCTTGACAGTGCTCCAAAAACATATTAACACAATTTAAGAAACAAATGACAGAGATGGTTCGCAGGATTTTAGGTTAGAGGATTGCAAATTTTATTAATTTATGTTGTATATCTTGATACTTGAATAGGTTTTTGTTAGAGGAGAGAGGTTTCAAACCACCTTAAAACCATTGCTGAATATCTGCCAATGCTTAGTTTTAAAAAATGGAGGACATGACATGAGAAACCAGTATATATTTCATATTTTTATTGATTTTTCAAACTATAACATTTTGATTTATGTCCTTCTGTGTTTATCTTTATAATTGTATTGATTAAATGCATTCTGTTGAATTAATACATACATCTCCAAATATTTTATTCAGTTTCACTAAAGTTCAAAACATACTTGGACAATTATCAAGTAGAAAAGTTAGATTCAACTCTTTGTTAAACTAATTTTTCTAATTCGTATCTGTTTAAATTCTTTTATATATTTAATATAAATTTCAACTAAAAATGATATTACTATAAAGTGTGATCTTTGGGGTATACTAGGAGTTGTGAAATTCTACAAGCTAGTTAAACCTTTCTGAGCTGTTCCTAAATTGATGAGTTGTAAGGACAATGTGACAACTTGGTATTCTATTACTGTTTGCAATGAAATATAGTGAAATGTCTTGTTCTATGTCTTTATTTATCTCCTTGCAAATGGTTGCAATAAAAATGGCAGGTTGTGAGTTGTAAACATTAGTTGCTACTTTAATGAAAACAGTAAGTTGTCAACTGTATTGTATAGGTCAGCAGCCCTTTTTATTAAAATAGCAAGTTGTCAAATTGCATTTACAACTTTTTTATGCAATAGCGAAATGTCATGTTGTTGAATTGTATTCACGCCATAAACATCACAACTTACTGATATGACTTGTCAACTTCTGAACAAACAATCATTTCTAATTTAAACAGGGAGCACAGGTATAAAAGATCTAGTGACCTGAGAAATACAACTTGTTATATCATAGCAAAATAACAGAAAATTGTATTCATTAAATAGTTAATTTAGCAAGCATCACAGAGATACCAAGCTGAAGTCAAACAATCATTTTTTTGCCTGCAGCAAACTTGAAATCAATGAAATATAATCAGTTTTATTCAGCACTCAATTTAAAAGTTTGATCCATATGGCACTAATATAATTCACAAGTGCTACATACAAGGATAATGTAACTGTTGCCAATTTAAATTGTAAATCAATAATTATGCACAATCTGAAAATATATGTTATTACTTTTTATTAATTGCAAGAATATTAAAATTTTAAAAATAATGCTTTAGCTATAATTATATGTATTAGAAAGGTCATGTTGGTATTTAAATTGGAAATATGTCAGTTTTTCTGCAAAAGTAATTAATCATAATTAGTTATTTTTGAATTGATACATGTATGTACTTTAGGAATCGGAAAGTCAGGAAAGCCAAAAAAGTCATACTTATATTTTATGTCTAAATATTACAGATAATATCTACTTCTTTACTAGATTATATATAGTATGTATGATTGACATTCAAGTGCAGTAAGCATGTCATTTTGACATATTTCAATATTTTTCCCCTATAGATTTAATAACAAGAAAGTCAAATAATATTACAGATTTAAAAGATCAGGTCGTCCATATCATTTCAGTAGAATGGAAGATGTTTTTTAATTTAAAAATATTTGAAGGCTTTTCTTTGCAACTGCTTGTTTTATTTATCTCGAGCATAATTTCAAAGCTTCAATCTCGCGCTTCTACTTTGTCTGCTTATAATGCAGCAATCAATAACATTAATTTAATCAAGTAACATTTTCTTGAACAGAAAACTTGCAGTTACTAAGATAGGATTAAAAAGAGTGCCAATTTAAATGCAACAGGTACATAATGATTCATGCTGACAGGTGCTTTTGTTACAAAATATGAATATAAACCTATTATATATACCTGGGTAAAACAACTACAAAATATTAGATAAAACCAATCTATTAGTTTATTAGGATAAGTCATAGGGGCTAAGGTCAAGTCTTTGGTGTATAAATCATATAGGATCCATTTTTGTTCAAATATGAGTGGATCCATTCTTTTCTCAAGATAGTTTTTCTATTTGTATACTATAAAATTATTATATTATGTGTACTTGAGTTGAACAATTTTACAAGCTGAATTTTTTTTGCTAGACTAATAATTGTTTTATAGGATTCAGTTTTTGGAACCCTATCACACAGGACCCGTATATAGTCCTAACTGTGGCTACCCTCAAGAATAATTAAAATCTGGTTCAACTCATATGCTTAATTTAATATTTGGCCATTCCTTGCTATACAACATTAGCTAAACTGATGTTTATTGGAAGCTAACAAAATAATTGTGCAGCAGATATCTAGAACAGTTTTTGTGCTCACAAAACAAAATTCTTGCCAAACAATAAATACAGTTACAAATAACCAATCTAATTATTAAGTATATTTAATGAAATGTTTGGAATAATGATGTAATATTATTTAAATGCTGTATTTATTAAAATAGTTTTACAAAGATAGCACATACCTCAAATTCTGTATCAGAATCACGAAAAATTTGTGAACAAAGTAGCCCTAATATAGTTGTCGAAGTAGTCCATTCCTCGGGCTGATCGGGACTTAACGCCAATGTTTTCCTAGAAAGTCGACGGACAATTTTTGGTGACAATATCAACATCAGTGATCGTCTTTTGGAACGGGGTGATTTGGCAGAAAAATCAGCAAAACTAGGTTGATCAGGGGATAATAGAGAATGACGTAATTTATCCTGAGAATCCTCAACTGGCAAAGGCTTTCTATCTACACCATTTTGATCACATTTATTTAAAGTTGCATCAAAAGAATTACACTTTCCATGAAGCGCGTATTCAATAGGAGCCGACTGGCGCTTTCTTAAAGTTGGTGTGAATGCACCCCGATCTGCCATAGGCGAGAGACTTAGTCTGTTGACACTTGAGTTAAGTGCCATGTTCTGGTTTTGTACAATGTTCTAAATGCTGAGAGTTATTTAAAACATCAATAAAGTAAAACACTTTTACTTGTGAACAAAAGGTAGAAGGTGTTTTGCCTATAAAGTAATCCTTTTACAATCCGCTGCTTTATAGACTTATGATACTGAACTCTGCTGAACTTGACAGATATATAATTCAAAAGGCACAAAATTATCCATATTATACTATATGATTTCAAATGACAAATCTCAGTTATCAAAAATGTGATTTTAATCAGGTTCAAATTTTCACTTGGTTTCTACTTTCAGTAGACCATGATATCAATCTGCTGTCCAATATAAGCTCAGGCCTTGGTTGAATAAATGTAAATGACCACAAAATATTCAATACAATCTTTTGATATGGGCAAGCATACAAACAGGATAACAAAATGATAAACAATCCAAGTCTGAAGTAAAATACAGAGCTGTGATTTTTCAAGGGTGCTTATAATTGCCTTTCTTAAAACTCCCACAAGCAGTTGAAAACTAATAAAGCATATGATGTCAACTCTTAAATTATGTGAATTATGCCTTCACGCCAACAATCAGCAAATCAGTTTAACACTCCAAGTCATCTAATCACAGTTCTTATCAAACTGGAATCTATAGCTCTTTCATATTATCAACATGTCATGATAAATATTCCCCTATACTGGTAGCAGCAACTAGATCTTAATCCTGGCTGTAATCCTGACATGCAATCAAGTTGACATTATGTTCAGTTCACCATGGAGTCACATTTAACAGTTACAAATATGTAGTAACAAACCATAAAAAAATAACTGTGCCTTAAGGTTACAATTAAAAGTGTGATTCTTTCCTAATCGGCCACTAAATGTGCTTGATGCAGTGTACTCTGTTAAAATATGTTCTCAAAGAATGTATTCAGCATCCTATATACAAATACACCTTTTTACTCAATTCATTCCTTTGTATACATAATAAATATGTCAATGACTTTAAAAAAATATGCAAGGTTATAACCTAAAACAGAAATGTATATATAGCATATATACACAATATTTCACTGGGCCACACAGGTATGAACAACTGTGGCACCTTCAAGAAAAGAAACACTAAATGTCCAGCTGAATGAACTATCCACATGTTTAATTCCTCAAGCATATCAATACACCAATAACCTCCCAGAGATATTTATGGGCACAGTAACAAGTTAATAATAAAAATCCAAAGAACATTATATTTTAATATTTTTATAATGTAATTTAAATTATGAATGATTCAAAGGTTGATAGAGGTCAATATTTAATGCTTTTACATAAAATAAGGATATAACCTGGATATAAAAATCACTGAACCCCTCTTGCTAGGGGAAGTTTAGACTCTGAATATTTTGAGTTCTTTTCAAATATTGCCTAATCTTACAACAGACAGGTCTTTTCTTTTGGTTCAATGAAGGTTGATTAAAACTATTATCCCTAATTTATCAGGGTATCTAAAAAACCAGCTGGTAGTATGCACTTAGTTTAAAATCAGCAAAGACCCAGAAAATAAATATGTATCAGTACAGATTTCAAATATGTGTATTCATTGTACAATAATCAGAACCTTACTTTATTTATTACATTCAGCTTATTAAATTTATTACCATAGTAGCCCTATGATTCTTAACATGAATCTATAGAAATTGAGACATGTTTGAATAATGTAGGAATGGTTTATAGTATACTTTTAATCAAATGCATAACTGGACCCTTTTTTGAAAAAAAAACAGAATGAAAGCATTTCAAAGTTCAAGATCGAAAGCACAAACAACAGATCTTCAAAAGTAAATAGCTTGCAATTCTACAAAACATTTTTGTATTAACGTAAAGAAATAAATAAGTGGTTTGTTGAGAATTTCAATATATTCAGTACACAGTCATGCTGGATAAAAGCAAATGTAAATTTAATGCAAATGTTATTTTTACACATCCTAATGGAAGAATGGATGATGTCATAGTACGAGACAGGTCAAAGAATAAAAACCGGTTTAAGACACCTTCAGCAATACACAGCGTTATTATAGTTTACTGTACATTGAATGTAATCTTCCACCATTCATTATTGCTAAATACGTATATGGGAATTGGTTCATAGAAGAGGCAAGCAGCCAACATGCAGTAGCAGACTAATATAATCCTGTTCACAAAATATATTCTCATTTGAAAATTTTCGATCCATTTTCAATGTATAATTGTCCAAAACCACCACTCTTAAAAAAAATCAGGACAATACTTTTTCTTTTTAAATTTAAGTTCCATTAACTTAGGTCACAGGATGAAAGCTATACATTGCATAACTTGTTAATATTTTAATCATTATCTTGTACAACAAATGAACCAAGCAAAAGAAGATCATGTATTAAACTACTGAAAAGCAGGTTTTGGTCTGGGAATGCCGGTGGAGTGAAAATGTTATACTTCAGGGTTACCCTAGCAATCATTGCATTGAAAATATCTAGATTTCTTTTAAAAAAATCTTTACTTTATTAACAAAATTACATTCACATTTTCAAAATTTAAAGAGGGTTAAAATGAATTTTTTATCAAGACATTTATTTTACAAGGAAATAAACACAATTTTACGAATAAATCTATTATTTTACATTGTAAGAATTGTGATTTGACAGTGTAATTGGAAACTGTAATTAGAATTTTTTTCTGCAAGAGGATAATATAACAATAATAAAATTCTGTGCCTTTAGAAATGTCATGATGAATGATTAAAAATATAGATATGAATTAAACACAAGTCACATCAAATAGAAGACAGTATTGTATAATCATTACCCAGGACTAAAATTAGTCCTTACAAAGTCACTGGTTATTTAATAACTGCAGAACACATGATTATAATGTTTGTATTTAATGTGGCGAGAACCGTTAAAATACTCTAACTTGCAAAAAATATTGATATTTTCTTTTTTTGTGAATTCTGCTTGGCCATATTCTTTGGAATAAATTTACAAAA
>JAOXYB010055267.1:0-11222 GCA_028565635.1 Phoronis ovalis
TACCACAAGCTAAAATTTTGGATTGGGTTCCGCGGCACATCCCCGTAGTCAAAAAACCTTGAGTACCCCCCCCGGGGAAACGCAGTTCACCGTTCTTGTACACGCATGTACACGGTATGTACACAGCACAGTGTATACATGTAGTATATTTTAAGTAACAAGCAACTATATAAACTGATCTTGTGATCACTTTCAGATATTGACGAATGCAGTGTATTTAATGGCGGGTGTAATCATAATTGTTTCAATACACACGGATCGTTCTTCTGCACGTGCGAAGATGGTTTTATCATCGGTAATAACAGTAGGACCTGCCTGGGTACGTTTGTTAGTTAAACTGTTTCCACATCAGTAATGCCAAACATTCACAGACAGTCGTGTTTTTTGACCGTTGCAATTTAATTATTAATTAATTTCCCAGTTAGGTGCCAAGGTGAGCTAAGTGACAAGATGATTGAAATGATTGATTTGCTATTTAGTATTAATGCAAAATATTAATGGGGATATATTTCGGGAACGGCTGCAAAAACGCGTTTGAATGCCATAATATGATATTCAAAGTATAATTAACCGCACATGTTAATAACCCCCTGTTTATTATAGTATTTGTTTGCAGACGTTAACGAGTGTGTCGATGGAAACAATGGAGGATGTAGTCACCGGTGCAGAAATACGCCAGGGTCTTACTACTGTGATTGTCCAGATGGCTTCTTTTTGCAAGATGACGGAAAAAATTGTCTAGGTACATCGGGGTTGAAGATTATTTTATGTAGTTCATTCAATTCGTAATGTGACGTACTTATTTATTTTGCAAATTATCTTGTCAAATTCTCCAAATAAACCAAGTTTATTTTATTAACAATGTGAGACATCTTTTATCTTAGTGTATTATTACGCCATCTAGTAGCACCATGTAAACTAATTTGTCAAATTCCCAGCAAGTTTCTCTGAATCGATTATTTTGTTGAGTGCTGCCGTAGTCCTTTAATTCAATACAACATGATATAAGATATTTATGGTGATAATTGGTAATTGTTTTGAAAAGATCCCTTTAAAGATGATTCGATACAGAAAATTTCCCGACAAGCTTAAATTACGCAGTAATATATTTTGTAGATATTAACGAATGTTTAGTATTTAATGGCGGTTGTGATCATATTTGCACCAACATCGAAGGCTCGTTTATGTGTAGTTGTCACGATGGTTTTACATTAATAGATACGTGGGCTTGCGATGGTAAGTAACCGTGGGATGTTTAACTTTACCGACAACAAAAAGGGATTCTTCCCAGGTGCCCTTTTCATAAATTTACAAACGAAATATATTTATTTTGTTTACTTACTGACTCACCTACTGTAGACATCTAATAACTTTCTTAATTACTCCTCATCACGTTAAACCAATCCGGCACTGTATATGCCACACCTCGACTATAAAAGGCTGGTACAAGGGTCGATTATCAGCTTACGACGGGAAAGACATGTCACGAAAGGCACGTCCGAGATAGACGTCACTGACGTGTAAGCTGTCGTAAGCTGATAATCGAGCCTTGGACCAGCCTTTTATAATCGAGGTGTGGCGTGACGTCACGCGGTCTGTAAATGTACCCATTAATATTGTTGCAATTTTCAGTTTAGACATATAATGATTTATTTAAACATTGAACATATGAACGTTATCATCATTTTATCGTTCATCTATATCATTCCTAATTCGTACTAGAGAATATTAAAGCATTCACTTATTGAGAATCCTGCAATTGCTGAAATGTATAAGCATCTAGATATTTAACAGTACAAATGAATTCACCGTTATCACGCATATTCAAAAAAGGAATCATCAAAATAGCACGAACGCTATTTGATCTTTTCAGCATCCCTGCGGAAAACTAAGGATATTAGAAATTACTCTAGCTAGCAAAGAAGCTTCCAGGGAAGAGAATTTTGCAACTTCACCAATGTGTATGTTTAAATATAATGTTATGTCACGTTTCAGACGGCAGTGGCAGCAGTGCATCCCGGATGAATATTTGGAATCGGCTTCAAGTACCACGTCAAAGTTTGCCGCATGGATGCTTTTCCTTATCCCTGCACGATTGTGGACCTGGCAGATTTAGCATTAAACTCTCGTCAACGTCACAGTGGTATACACTCAGAACAAACCAAGATATTAAATTTACGAAAGGCGTTGTTTTCGTGGAATTAAACAGATTATCCGTTATACCTGTATCGATTAGTGGAGTCGAAGTTACAACCGGTAACAATTTTAAACTGTCTCTAGTAAGTTCCTTCCGTGAACCAGCAACGAATGGTATATTATTTCCAACGAGTTTAGGAGACGAATGCAACGAAGTACAACTCACAATTCGAGACGTACGTGATCTGGTGACTGCGAACTCCTTCCTAAAATCTCTTCTGGATAATTTAGTTTCTCGAATTCCAAGTTGGCTGCGATTAACGCCTGGAAGTAATTGGCTGTCCATTAATGATCTCCAAACTAGTCTTGTTTATGGTGCCGAAATTGAAAGAATGCCTATGTGTACAGGAGCTCCTGTGTTCCCTGAAAGACTTTACAGCGTATTCAAATTCAATACAGATTTTAAACTGTCCATTTATGGAAACGAAGTCAGCTTTCCAAAACCCGTTGGTGGCAATGCATTTTGTTTGATAATTGATATCTGTTACGATTACGGTGGGACCATAATATTGATGCTACCAGAGGAATCCAGAACATTTCTCAGTAAGTAGTAAGAAACTCGATGGGTATCTAAATGGCCGTAATTAGGTAATGAGTAACAAAATCTTAATTTACTTATTTTGCTTTAATCTTCTAGGGTTAATTACGACCATATGCATGGTTATCAAGGATAGGAAGGAATCTTTGTTTAAAGTGTTTAAAGTTAGAAACTGGTAGCTGCAAGAAATGCAAGAATACATAATAAATATTTATTCAAAACATCACAGTCAGAAATTTCCCTTTTATGATGTAATTTTACATCTAGGTGAACTTGAAGTTTTCAAGACGCTGGCAGAAGAAAATGGTTTATACTTCGAGTTCAACGGTGTCGGGGTATCGGTTCAAAAACATCTAAATGTACATTCTTCTACTACCGCGTTGAGATTGTGGAAAGGAGATCAGTTTTTTACCTACAGGTACATGTTATGCTATTGCCATAACATTATTACCATACCAAACCTACAGCTTAATTAGTCGTGATAATAATTAGACAGTAAACCAGAAAGTGCTTTTTATGTATTAGTTTGTAGCAAGAAAAATGTGAAGTAATAACTACGTGTGTGTTATAACATATTATGACATCAACAACATTAACAATACGTTCTTTCAGGATATTTCCTGAGGCAAATCTATGGTTTTCAGGGAATATGATTTATAAACAGGATAATTGGTTAGACATTCGTGCCAACGCAGAGTTGTTTGTGTCGTTGTCGCATCCGTTAAAGGTTAGTAAAACAGTACAACGGATTGAAGAACTTGTATGTAAAGTCTGCAAATAAATATAGTGGCACATATCTTTATAAATAAATTAGCATGACCCATGGCGAAGCAATATAGCTAGTCACAGATCAAGAACATGTTTGTCCCATACCCGTCGCCAAGTTTGCACTGCCAAATTAAAAGGTCATGATTGGCTGGATTTTTGGAAATTACAAACTAACAAACCAAAGCACCATCCTCTTTACAACAATTTCGTCAATGTTTGATAAAAATGATATTTAGAACGCTTAATCGTGGTTTCTTCATCTGTGTGAAATTGAACCCACTTTCAAATAAGGTAATCGCTGTGGTCGACAAAGATAAGAAACAAAATAATTTACTCGTGAATGCCCGATGTCAAATCGTTGGTTGTCACAGCTTAATTTACTTTGGTGCCAGCATGTTTAATATAATCAATATTGAAACGAATTATAAACTAAACAATTTCTCTTAGGTATTAACTCACGTCTTTTTGGACGAATGGGATCTACTTCTGAAAGCAGACGCGGAGTTAGATATCAGCTGGTGGTTCAAAATCGCAGGGGAACAACATGTTCTCCGACTGAAGGATTTAGCAATAGCAAATTCTCAAGCTTATATGGATATAGGAGGTACATGTATATCATTATTCTGTAACAGGGTTGTATAGTATAATTATATCTTTTTATCTTAGGCGCAGTTTTGGAGATTTGTACTTTACTGTAAACTTCAATCTACTAGTTTGAAGACAGAAAGTATGTACATGTATATGATAGTACATCGACAATAGTTTATTTAAATTGTTAATCACTTGCTTTGTTGATTATCATTCTAACTATAGTAGAGATTCCCTGTTACTTACCATAAATACATATGTTATATAGTTTTCCACAGTTTCCTAATAAACTAGATATTAAAAATATTCATTATTTTAGGTACATCACCAAGAAAATATTGCGCACCAGGGGCAGACCCTCCCGGTGTATTTGTGGCTTTTGCCGCAAACGATCAACTATTCCGTGATGTGCCGTTTTTAGAAGATATATTTTATAATTGGGTTGGAGGTGACGTTGAAGCTTACGCTATGTTGACTTATGACGCCGTAAAGGACTTGACAGGCATCGAGACGGTAGATTTCCTCAGAGACATAATCGGAATAGATAACATTACGCGTAGTTTGCTGCAGTTTGCTGACAACACAGTTGAGCTCGTGAAACAAAATATTACCGCACCAGCAATTGTTTTTGTTGATTCATTCATTAATTCTGTAAAAACTTTAAAAATCAAATTTGTAGAAGCCATTCAACAAATTCAGAATGGTCGATTTCCTGATTTACCCAATATTTTATTCAGTTTGCAGAATGAAGTCGCTAATACCATTGACAAGTTTAAAAAGTTGCTAGACGGAGTTGCATTTACAACCACCACCATTTTAGACAACTTTATAAACTTTGTTGAAACTCAGATAAAACGTATCGAAACAGCAATAAATGGTGTCATTAGACGCTTGACAGCTCAGCTAATGGCTGTTGCAGAGGATTATTCTGGAGTTGGCATCAAAGCTCATGCGTCTGTCAGACTGTTTGGCGTGAGATTAATCGGAGTAGACTTAGAACTTGTATATAATATAGATAAGTTAGCAGAGTGTGGCAAATACCGGAGGGCATATGAACTTTTGAATGGTCAAAGAGCCGTGCGAGTTTTGGGTATTCTATCCACTGGCGCAGACTTAGGATACTTTATAAAAGCCATAACAGGAGCTGGAATGGAAATAGCCGTTAGTGTTGATCGGCCAGATGCTGTGTTGAGATTAGTCACTCAAACGCATATTCTTGGCGTGACAGTACAAACAGACGTCTTCATTGATAGAACAGGTTTACTGACTATTTTCGAAGCAAAAGTCTTTGATTTATTCCGTGCCCGAGTGTCGTTAGTTGCAAGAACAAGCTTACCATTAATATTCCCTGAACTTAGATTAAGAACCGAAGTAGAACTCCTGCCTGGAGGCGATGATTCCTTTGAAGGTAGCTTTGCAGACGCTCTTAAACGATTTGCAAAAAGACTTGCTGATCAAGCTAACGAAAGAATAACTAAGGCACAAGAAGGTCTTACTTGGGCACAAGGGAAAGTAACATCAGCACAAAACTGGCTAGAAAGCAAAAAAGCGGACGTGGATAAAGGTCACGCGTCTTTTGATGCAGCAATTGTCGTATTAGAGCGAGCAAAACGAAAGGTTGAAGAAGCTAAAGGTCCATTTCAAGCTGCCGTACGAAAATTAGAAGCGGCTCAAAGGAATGTGGATAGATTGTGCAGAATAAGGGATTGCACAGTGTGCATGCCAGGACTGAGGTGTAAGTGGTGCAGTAAAAAAGTTGGATGGTTTAGAATTCGTTACCCATGCTGCAGATGGGATAGTTGTAGATTTCGGATAAAAAATCCCATTTGCGTTATAGCAAATGTTGCATGCTACGCTATTCGTGGAATAGCATATGTTGCCCTAGAGGTAGCCAAATTTGCCGTCCGTGCCGTTATGCTAGCTATGGACATTGCTAAAGCCGCGCTCACTGTAGCTCAGGTTATTGTGGACAAATCTCGTGTTGTGTTAGAAATAGCAAAACTTGCTCTTGACGCTGCCAAGATAGGATTAGAAGCTGTCAAGTGGACCTTTGAAATCACTAAAAGAGCATTAGATGTAGTCAAGGTTGCTGTACGCGTCGGGTACGAAGTATTTAATTTTATTGTTACGCATACAATACAGGCCCTTATTGACGTCAAACGCTGCGGCTTTGCCACAGAGATATCAACTAAAGATGTATTTATTATTGAGACATATTGTGATATTAACTTCTTTCGCTTAGGATGGAGAGAAATTCGTTTTACTATAAACTTTAAGAATATTTTATTAAGTTTGTGGGAGGCAGCGAAAGCAATTGTTAAGCACTTGTTTGGGGTACTTGGTGGACTCCTTGGAGCCAGACAAAGACGGAACCTTACTTTTGAAGTCAATGCTTATCTACATCGCTTCCATAGAAATATCAGATCAAACACAGGCGACATTCAAGACGGTAATTTTACATTCCCATGGCAGAACGTCACCTCAAATGAAACTATTAATGTTTCCCAAACTATCGCGGGATTTAAAAATTCTAGTTCGGAAAATTTAAATCAATCTGATGATTATGAATATAGAGTAGCCCTATTTCACGAAAAATGTCAAGAGTTTACCAAGGTAGAAGGATATTTAACGCGCGTTGCCCAGATTCTCTTTGATGTTGCCAGTGATTCTAAGACATCCATCGATAATGTAACGAATGCTATGCATGCAAGTCCTTTTAATGATACTAATGTAGATCCATACAACATGACAATGGAAAACTTTGGAATTAATGTCACTGATGCTTATTTAAGTTACAATCTAACCGATGAAGATTTGAACCGCACTCTGCAAAATACTAATTTCAGTGATAATATGGAATATAGCCAGAGTCAAGACGCATTATACTGGGCTCGCAAAGCGAGCATGAAAGAAATCGAAGAAGTTAGACAATTTCCGTTGGTTGACGTATGGTTAGAGGCTATGGAAAATTTGACAGCTGATATAAAAGATGAATCTACATGTGTTGGGTTTAGAGATTGCCTTCTGGTCAGCTTCTCTATATTATATGAGCTATATGACGTCATAGAACTCCCTGAAGCTGATAATATACGATTTCTTATCCCTGAGATTGAAGAAAGATTTCTGAATATCATTAACAATGGTTCCTTGATGTTAGAAGAGGCTGTCGATTTAAGTGATGACGTGCTAACAATGTTAAGAACAGCTAAATCTATGAAAGTGTTCTGTGCCACTGCTCCATATTTCATACGTCAGCCAGAAAATATCAGTGTTCTCGTTGATCAAACTGGTGAATTATCTTGTGAGGCATCTAGTGATCCTGAGCCAAAATATTGGTGGCTTAAAGGCGGTGATATTATTCCAAATGAAACTAATTCTGTTTTGAAGATTTTTTCGAGTCTTCCCGGTAAAGCTACATACGCATGTGTTGTGGGAAATCATGTTGCAAATCTAACTTCCCATTCCGTTGTTGTAAAGTTTGAAGAACCACCTTCCCTGCTATCTGAGATTCAGTCCCAGACAGTATACAGAGGCTTGGATCATGGTGCATTATTTATGTGTAATGTATCGGGTGATCCTAAACCAAATATCACCTGGTGTTTCGTGCAAGCATCGAAAGTTGATCCCAATTGCACTCTTGGTGAAGGAAATGTATATATTATTTCCAAGCCTAACATATATCACCAAGGGAAGTACTGGTGCCAGGCGACTAACAAGCATGGATCAGTGCAATCCAAAGCAGCACAGTTGTTCGTTAGGAAATCGTTACCGGCTATTCCTCGTGTAATAATACAGCTTAGTTACATCGTTGTATCACCTGATCCTAGTAACTATAGGTTTGAAAGTTTTCAAGATAACTGTCTACTTCACGGAGAAAGCAATGGATCTTTTTATTATAAAGTTGAACGCGTCATTCCTAAGTTAATGCGAAATGCTTCTGAGTTCGTCTTATCTATCCATCATCCCGACAATTACACAATGCGTCAAGGCGTTATCCAAGCATCATTGATGAAACACGATAATTCAATGAAATCTGGAATTGTTTCGACGCTTGATATGAAAGAAGCATATCTCAAATTGAAAAAATTTATGTTAGATGCTGTCAGTGATATACAGTATCACATCAACAAAGAGGCTTTCTTGTTCCAACATGGTGTTCAAGTGGTCTTATTAGATAGAGGAGCTCCTGTGAAAGAAGAATGGAGTGTTCTTTGTACGGATGGTTACGAACTGGATTCGAATTTCACATTCATGTGTGGTACGTTAAGCTTGATCTTGACATATTTCTTTCATTTGCGAGTTTTAACTTTGATTCATTAACTCATTGCTTCTGATCGTCTGCATATATCACGTCGTACACTTAACTTCATTTTTTTACAAGAGCAGTAACACATACAATCCCTGTTTTTATTTTAGTTGCTTGCATACCAGATACCTATTACAACACAACCATACATGGTTATCCGCCTCGTTGTCACCCTTGTCCTATTGGAACTTATCAACACAAATCTGGTCAATCTATCTGTAAGTAGCCTGCATACGTATTGCACTCATTATTGTAATCATTCAAAGCTTGCACTCACGTAAATATTTCATTTAAAAAACTTAATAAATTAAACAGTTTCTTCATGAGTTGTGAACTACGAAATCTGATCATTTCTATATGTAGTTTCATTTTTTCATTTCATCAGGTGTTGATTACGATTATTCCTCTTCGACACCATCGACAACTACATCGGCATCTGTAAGTATTTGAGTTTTAATAATCCGTCATGTTTTTTACGTTCCTGTAATTATGTAGAGTACACATTTTGGCGGTTACATGTACATTGTGTATTAACCAGACACTTTTAAGTACGAATTATATTTTCTGTATTTATAAGTTACTATAATTTTCTTAACGAGATAAACTTGAATTATACGAATGCGGCATTTTGTAATGCTAATCATTGCGTCTGTTTTTCAGTCAATGGCAGATGGAAACAACTTGGCAATGATTATCGGTGTGTTTGTCGTTCCCGCCATAATCCTGATCGTATAGTCTATATCACAATATTTTAACCTCCTATTTCATTGCATATGGCCTAGAGAATTATTACCAGTATGTTACAGCAAAGTCAAAGTGAAAACGGAATATCTGCCCTTCTAAATTTGTGAATTTTCAAATGAGAGCATTTCTAAAAAAAAATAATTGAAATTTCAAGCTAACTAGCTGCTCATATCATTCGTGACAATGCAGCACTTACATGCAGTCCGTTTGGATTTATGTCATTTCCTTAAGCAGTAATAAACACATGAACTGGACGATTAGCAAACACCTACGGTGCGCATGGCTGAGCAGTTTGGAGGACTATTGAGCGGTAAACAGTAGAATGGCTATGATATTATATGTTAACTTGTGAGGTGGTGTCCAAATTATTCCTGCAAAAGGGACAACATTTAGCTGAGAGGTTTGGTTAACAGTTGGTTTACATTTTACATGATTAACACTGTTCGTAGTTTATAAAAGAAACGTTGTATTGAACATTTTAAAACATTTATCTTTTCCAGTCCTTTTTGTGTATTGATTGACCATCCGAAAATAATGCTTCTTTAACTTTGGAAATTAACCCAACACAAAAGCGATTATTACCCTAATGTATTTAATGATGATGAGATGTGAATGAAATTGTAAGATGAGTTGTAAGTGGCGCACTGTCGCGCGCGCATACTTTGTACGGCGATTTAACATTCGATTATATAAGACATTTTTTGTAAAAAGTTCTACCATTAGAAAATCTATAAATTCACAAATTTAGAATAGTTTTCATTATGACTTTACTAAAATATACCAATGATGTTTTTTTCTTGGCAATATGGAATCAGATATGTGGTACAAAAAAAATGTGACATTGACTAAACCATAGGATTGTTGAGCACATAGAGGTTCTGGATAAAATTATTAGGGGACCATAATTGCAAATTCATCAGTAAGCTGCTTAGTTATATCCTTGTCCCTTATAGTTTATTTGAAGTGCTTTTATATGTAAACAAAGTCTTAGCTAGCCTTTTGAACTCGTAAGTTTGGAGACATCGCAAAAAGTATTATTGTGTTACTATTATAAAAAAATCGTATAACAGGCCTGTTGTAAAAATAGGAAATATAACTGTAAAATATATACCAATATAAACAAAGTTTTTGCAATAATTAACTCGGTATCCAATAAAACACTTTTTGATTAGTTACCTATTATTTCGTTAATTAATAATAAAGTCAAACTTTTAGAATTTTTTACATAATAAAATCACAGACAGCAACTACAAGGTTCTAACAACTAGCGAAAGAAAAGCTATATCGATTTTGTATGCACGGTAATCAAGTGATATTATTTTATGATCTGATCGAGGTGTGTGTGTGTGTTTGTGTGTGTGTGTGTATGTGCGTGCGTGCGTGCGTACTGGTATTTGTGTAACTCCACATATATATGTAAAACAATAAATAATAACAATAAATCTTATACATTGAGTTCTTTTAATGTCCAAACTTATCATAATATATTGTACCTGCCATCCCTCACAAATAGTGGAATAGCCGTAATCCGACTAATTGACACCTAATAAATACTTAAACCACCGTAATGCCTTTCTCAGTTTCGCTAGGTGTAATAAGCGAACGCCGTTAGTATGTCCAGTGCAAAATAGAAATGATACAAGATAGCAGAAGGATCTACTGGGGATCCATTTTCACACAGGCAAGAAAAACAATGGAAATCGACTCAGGCACAGTATTCTTCACAATTATTTACTCCGGTGGCGATGTTGAATTTGAGTGAAGATATCCAAGTAAACCCAGGGACAATTAAGTACCCCTGTGATATCTGCGAGAGTCCTATAAAATCCAACCAGAGAGCCGTATGTTGTGATGTTTGTGATAAATGGATTCACACAAAGTTTGTTGGGATAGACATTGAGCATTATACTGAGTTACAAAATAGCAGTTGCTCATGGATATGTAATAAATGTGGCCTCCCTCAGTTTAGTGATTCCTTCTTTAGTAATAATTCGATATCTTCATTATATAATGTATTTGATCAGCTGGATAGCGCAGACTCATCAGTTGTTAGTTTGTCACCTACTCAAACACGATGTAAGA
>JAOXYB010055279.1:0-11222 GCA_028565635.1 Phoronis ovalis
ATTTTTGTAATGATTTAAATTACATGAATTTACTATAGAAGTGGATGGGAAAATCAATTGTGTCCTTATACCAAATAGGACAAACATAACTCTAGACGTGAGGTACCAACTTATCAGGTGATCACACAGAGATGTCTCCTGGCTTTCTGGCCTACATCTGGATGCGGGCTGATGTAATGTGTCAATCACACATCTTCTAACTTTTGACAGGAATTGGACTGTGCTAGTAGTTAGTAGTTCAGCAATGTTAAATTATAGAACTGCACGATATCATAGCAAATAGAACCTACCTTGTGGACTCAAGTCTAAAGTCTCCAAATAAAAAGGGCCATTTCTGTATATTATTTCTTGACATATAACTGCAAAGCTATATACATCTCCTTTATGTGTTCCACACGGAGGAGGATTATGCATGCGTAACAATTCAGGGGCTGTCCATAGTTTTCCTGCGACAAAAAGTGATAAAATTAACCAAAAGATTAAGGTGTTGCATCAGCGCATGCTAAAGGCACATTAACTGGCAAATTTGTTCATCTATTAACAAGAATCCTAAAAACTTTCAAGCAGCTTACTCGAGGCTTGGCACCCTGATCATGATCAGCGGTATGCTATCACTGAGGGCTGTAGGGAGATATCGCGAGCAGCGAGCATTTGGTCTGTTAAATGTGAGTAGCGAGCATTGCCTTGGTCTGTTAAGTGCAAGCAGCGAGCATTATCTCTTTTGGCGAACATTACTCTGCATATTTTTTTAATTTAGTGTACTATTTTGTTTTGACAACGTTTTTTTTTTTTGGTTGTCAATTTTTCTTGTTAAGTGGGAGCAGTGAGCATTGCCGATTTTTAAGTGTGAGTATTGTACCTTGGGGGTACCCCCTACCCCCCTCATCACTGTTCGACCCTTTAGCTCATACTGAAGATAACAAAAAGCTGCAATTTATTAGAATCTTTTCATGCATCAATGTTCTAGCCTCCCCACTAATAAAACACAAACAAACCAAGCATACATACATTCAATAGAAATTATTACAAATCTTCAAAATTGAAGATAAATGTTGTTTAGAATTTTTTCCTGTTGGGGTATAATATAGGATACATGTATACATGTATGTACTCAATAATTTCTTTTTCTACAATTTTCTTCCCTGATTTCTTAAAGTTAGATAAACCTTTATTCATAGTGTAATTGATTGGTAGTTTGCATAAAAAGGGAAAATAGGGGGTAAATCAACTGATAGGACAACTGTGAGACAACTGAGAAGACTATATGACAAGTGTGAGAAGACTATATGACAAGTGTGAGAAGACTATATGACAAGTGTGAGAAGACTATATGACAACTGTGAGAAGACTATATGACAAGTGTGAGAAGACTATATGACAACTGTGAGAAGACTATATGACAACTGTGAGAAGACTATATTTAGTTGCAGAATAATAATTAGACAAGGTCAAGTGTTTGGTGAGAAAGCAATGTTTTTTATTGCTAGACAGTCTAGTACTTCTGATAGTTACATGATTTTTAGCTTTTTTAACTCAAGTGACAATGTGAGGAGTTATAACAGAAGCAAAGTGGATATTGTGACAAGTTTCTAAAAGCAAACCTGAAAATTCATGAGTAAAAAATTGACAAGTAACTTGAATGTGTTATCAAAACCTCAAAAATGACTTACTTCTATAATATGCATATGTATCCTCTTCATCAATATCTTTAAAGCCTCTCATGGAATGTAAACCAATATCAGTAATTTTCAGTACAAATCTACTATCAACTACGCAGTTTGAACTCTTTAAATTTCCATGACATCGTACATCACTGTTATGTAAGTAAGCCATGCCCTACAATCGAATAGCAAAAAGAACTGTTTAGTTTTGACAATTTTTTCCAAACATATACGATTAGCATAGAGGCCTGATGGCAAATAAAAGGCATCCAAGGCAAGAAGATGTTAGCATTTTTAAGAGAACTGCACATTTTTATTACCTTAATATACTAGTTTCAGTATTAATTATACCACCTAGTCGCACTACATATTAAGAATTCTACTTGTCTCATATTGTGACTGGCATTGACAGTAACGTTTTCCTCTAAATAAACGACATGAAGCATATCTATACTAATTTATGTTTTTATTACCAGTATGCAGCATTGCTTATTATTTCTCAAATTCAATTTATTAGTAGTTTAGTAGTGTTTTATACTTACCCTGACAATGTCTTGCATTAAAGAATATCTAAACATCCAATCTAACTTGAGCTGTTCATTTTCTAAAACGTCCTGTAATTAAAAACAGTGAAAATCACAACATTGTATAAACCTTTCGAAATGATACACTGCATTTCTTTGTGTAAAAGTTCCACAAAGATCCGTTAGTATCCAGTACGTTTATCCAGGTATACGATAATTTTTATACGATAATTTAAAGATGTTTCACTTGGAATACCTGTAAACTGCCTTTTTGGCAATATTCCGTCACTAAGCATTCGTTGGGTGCATCAATACACGCTCCTATGAATCTCACGATATGATCATTCTGTAGATCCCGTATCTAAAAAACAAAATAATAGGAAAACTAAAACTATGATTTTTCCTACTGCAAACAATGTTACTTTAATTGCCAATTTGCATTTATAAAGTTACAAGCATACAAAGTTGTTGCAGCAACAAATAAGCCGACGTGAAACCAAACTTTTTAGACAACATTTTCAAAACTACTATACTTATTCCAATAAAATAACATGTTATGGCGGCTTCGGACTAAAGTATATGGTAGCTGCGTTTTGTGATCTAACTCCAATATGGCCCCCGTATCGCAGGTTACTTGGAAAGATTTGTAGATAGGTTACCTTTTTAATTTCCAATAGTAGAGGTTTCGTAACTGTTATGTTATGAGTATTTATTTTCTTTATTGCAACAATCTGTGCCTGTAAAAAACAATTACCGAATTAATGATATAAATATCGACATTAACCAAGCTGGCGAAAAGATGTGTATCCGGAAATCAAGTATTTACTGCATCAGTTATATTTTTATCTCATGGTGTACATTGTACTTCATGCAAACCCTCTTAGAAACATGTATACATGGTATCCTGTGTGAAAAAACAATTTACAATTTGCTTGAATTCTGTATTCTCAGTTTTGCTAAATAGAAGCACTGAAAGGAATATGTTGATCACTGTATGCACCTTGAAATATCCTGTTTTTGTAAACATTTGTTTAGTTCCAATATCACTCAAATGGACTGCCATGGTGTCACCTGATATATCACTTTGGATTGACATCTTCTGTAAAAAGAAATTAATTTTAAGTTAGGTAACGAACTAACGTTCTTCGTAAAAATCTGTAACGCAATCTTTATTTAATGAGATTGGGTAGAAAATTTTGGTTTTTATAATAGGTACACATTGTTTAAATTTAATGTTCCTTTACCATGAGTGAACGTTGCATACCTCCTCCTTTGGTCACATTTCGTAGTGGACTTAAAATTTCAACAACATGTCCACAATATGGAACAGTTTGATGTAACATTAGTATTTTTAGTTCCTTTTTGGAATTGAATTTGCATCATATATTAAATGCTAGCGTCATTGATCTTTATAATTTATGAGTATGTGTTATTACTATTTCAATAAAACAAAGTTTCCGTCATCTCAGTAATAACATGCAGTTTGGTATCAAAGTTCTCACACCGGTATCTAAAACAGTTTTATTGCATGTTTTAAAATGTGTAAAATCTTGCGTCGTTAAGATTAAGGTAACACGAGGACAAAGAGTGCAAAGTGATGCTTATAGCTGGAATCAAAAATAAATGCAAGAACTTACTCTGTTTAGACTCATGCGACTGCCCATTTTGTTTCTACATTTTGCCATTGTGCTAAACATAATATCATCCCATCTTATTTTCCAATTCATTTCCGCCAATTCAGCTTCCAACTTATAATGTCTAAATGAATACAAAGACGAACAGTATTTAGCTTTGTGACAAAATACACGCAATGTTGCTGTAGACCCACGTTTATGTGCGCGTTTCAACGATAAACCACAGTTTTCATAGTTTTCCAACGAAGAAATAACTTCTAATATTGAACAACAAGGTGATTGCTTCATATCGCAGGCCAGGGATTATATCCCTTATAACGTTTCTTGTGACTTAATTAAACTAAACACACATGCACACACACACACATATATATCTATATATATATAAAATGTGTGTAAATGAACTAGCTATACGTTAAAAAAAATAAACGCACCTGTAGACGAAAAATGCGGCAAACACCACAAGAAACAACAAAGATCCCAGGACAATTATAACTATACCATATATTGGGAATTTGTCTGAAAAAAACAAATAATCAAATTTCATTGACGAAGGTGCATACCTGGGAGCTGTAATTAACGCATACATTAAACGCTATAAATTAGTAAAAAATTATATTGCCAAAACAATAGTTCAAAGAATGAATCCACATTCACTGGACAATCTCAATTAAAACCGTTTAGCAGAAATATTGTTTGTAACTAGCCAACAATTAGAAGGCACTTTTGGAACACCATGGTGATTACATAAAGGTAGTGCTATAATGATGAAATGCTTTCAAGAACTTACCAACTGGACATTTTGAATTGTCGAAGCCACATTTAGGGGTGTCTGGCGGAGCATCTGTTTTACTAAGATCTTCTGACCAATAAATTACTTTTCCTGGAACGGGTTCGTATTTTTTTCTGTTTCCGTAATAATTTGCAACTACCTAGGAAAAAATAATGGTAACCATTAAAATATTGCAAACACACGCATGGATAAAGTTGATTAATTGACTAAAATGGCTTTTGTTTCTGTTCACCAGGGGTCACCTGTAGAGTTTAGTCAAATTCATGCAGCTGAACTATTTAGTAAATCTTCAACATTTTTTACATATTATCGTTATTTTAATAACTACCAAGGATCCCGGGGGAGGGGTTCATACGCTAACTCTAAACCTCGTTTACAGCTACCGAGAGGACAACCGTAACTATATAAAAATAACTGTTGCTTTTCTAACTTTCCAAAGGGCCTGAACTCAACACCTTGTTTATATAAACATAAAGGGGACAGCCTTTAAAATAAAGATAGGTGCGTTATATATATATAACTACCAAGGGAAAAGTTACTCTTAAAACTTATTAGTATAGACAGAGTAGTGAATTGGAGCTATAAATAGACAAACAGTTGTGAATAAAGTTCACATTTGTGTCCTCTCGATAATTATAAAAATAACATTTATACATATACATGCAATAAACGTTTCTATTCGAAATTAACGGGAAGCAAATTACTTTTATCAGATGTAAGCAAATTACTTTTATCACAGGTCTTTCAACTGCATAGATATATACTGATTTTTTAATAAACCTTGCAAGCTGTGATCAGTGCATGAGACCACATTTACTTACTTCGAATTTTCCTGTTTGTGGATTCAAATCAAGCAGAGAATAATCCGCATTTCTATCTCCATTTTCATCAATACTTACATTACCAGTTATGCCTGTAACGTAAAGTAACAATATAAAGTCTTGGAATGATTAAATTTAGGTAAACATTGGATGTTTATTTTTTGAGAATAAGTACGTTTTAAAATTAATACAAATGAATGATGGTTTTCTAACAGTTGGATATCATATTCATAAAAGATATTATCCTCTTTATCCAATTTTTTAAAAACTTTCTCCCCGTTTTCCCAGTTGTAGACAATTACAACATGGCGGCGACGTATGACAAGCAGAAAAAGTTATGACATTTATGCGAAGCTTTTCGTACTCTGCTTTGTTATAAAGAAGTCGGTTAATTCCTAAGAGTCTGTTTTTAAAAATCTACATTTATGTAATGCTTATTTTATCGCTATGGCGTTATTACTTTTTAACTACAACTAGAAATAATGTGCCAATCTGTGTCATTAACGGTTCTGTATTTTCTTTCCTTTTGTAATTCAAGCTGAAATAGCACCATATATCAAGGAAAAAAGATTAAGAAATACACATAAAGTTTTTTTTGGAATTTAGTGTGGTTTTTGTAACTATATATTAAAGTAGGAAAAATTGTTGTTCCGTCTATATGACTTTTTAATTCACATGTTGTCTCGTAATGGCAAGTTGAGGTAGACTGCAACTTTGTTTAATTACATCAAAATCCCGATCGTATCAGTATATTGGTTTGGAGTCTTTTTTTATAAATCAAATGATATGTACCCTATCTATAATGGCAACTGGGAATAAAATTATGTGTTGAAATGATGCTTTTCTATTTAATAAAATGACTAATTAGACATCAGAGAAACAGTAATGTACTTCATTACAAAACTAATCAAAATGATTTACTAGATAATTTATATCTAGTAAGTAACTTGGAAAAGTGCGTAGGACATATTGCATACAATTCATTCAGTTTGCTAAAGATAGCGGTAAATTGTATTTGATGAACGTTGCATTTTCGCGTTGTAGTTAATTATAAGGATAGAATCTGCAAAAGAGATAAAACACATAAATCTATGAGACTTTATAAGAATCCTGCTTAAAAACAACCGCTGATGAGCTTTTACGTGGTACAAGGTGCCAATTAACAGCAGATACTTCGTAATGTGTCAGTGCATTTATTTAATGTCAAGTTCTAATTAAACTAGCGAGTAAATGCCTCCACGTATTCAGCATCGCATCTGTGTTTAATGCTACCGTATTCCCCTATTAGTAGATATTTTGCAAAACGTCATTATTCTTTTTACACGGGGTTGTTCGATCTTTCGCCTCTTTTGCTAATTTAAAGTTTCTAATGTCTTTTGCACTGTATTTTTTACGAATAAAATGACAACAACCAGAAACGTTTCAGGATTTCGTTATATTTGGAAGACATTTGAGCCCACATCTCGTGGTTTTCCTCATCCCTTATAGCCTATGGCCATAGCATTTAACTTACATTTCCAACAATAATTCGACTAATTAAACCATAAAAAATGTAAGCCACGAAATTTATCATTTCTCTCACTTTCCATACTCCATTTCCCACAGCGCAAACACAATTCATACATATCAAGCAACTAAACACAAAATAATGTTTACATGAATTTATATTATGTTGCACAGAGATATCATTAAACGACGCAAACATGTAGAAACCGAACATGCTGGCGCATTCATGGTTTTGTTAAGAAGCGAATGGGGAATTAATTGTAGGGCCTTGGGTCAGGCCAACGTTAGCGTTATGGGAATAAAATGTTCGCGCTGTAGAAAATTGTGATAACGATGCTAGAATTGTCGCTCGCGCTACAAGATCGTTGGGGAACAATGATAGGCTAATAGATGGTAAAACATATGACGTCATTTTAACCTAGGATATATAAAACTCTTAGAGTTTCAGATATCCTAGTTTTAACCAAACAAATAGAATTAATGCGATAGTCATGAAACTATTCTAAGCGTCTCAGATTTTTAATCCTCTTAGTTATCAAAGAGGAAACTGAGAAAGGTAGATTTTAATTTATTACGATAATAGCAAAATCAGACTCTCAAAAGGTAGAGCTAAGGTTAGGTTTTTCAAAACATGATTAAATGGTAATTACATGATTAAAAACACAGCTGAACTATTTCCTTTGCACAACAACACACAATGCACAAAAGCCAAGTGCGAAAACAGATCGCTAATGGTGTAGCTCCAATCTATACGCGTATATACATATCGCTTAGAACTCGAAGTCGGATATTTAAAAGTGGTATTTAAAACTAAATTTAAAAAGACAGAAATGACGTAATTGTTAACTTCATATACAGCATGATGACAACTAAAAAAACTTTCGTTAATTTAACTCAGAAAGGTGGTTCTGGCGGCGGCAGAAAATTTAATTTTTAAATTAATTTGTATTTTGTTATCAGAGATATATTTTTTTTTTATTGTAATTGTATAGTTTTGTTTCCCAGCGCATAGAACTCTAATTGAATTTACCAATATAGTTTGTAACTATACTGTTTAGAGGATTATCTAACACGCTTATATGTCACAAAATACGTTATTTAATCTGGTTATGACAGATTAATTATATTATATCATAAACATGCGTATTTTGTTGTAGTATTAATTTTAGCATGTAATTTCTTCATACCTTCAAAAGTTCTGTTCCACATTCGTTTAGTAATTTCAGCTCCATCTGTAACATTGTAACCAGCATCTAATGTGTCATTCAGGGCTAGAGCATACAAGATTACAGCATCGTGGAAAGCCCCTACAAAACTATTAACCTGCAAAGAATAAAATCAAATATTAATAGCTATTTTATGTAATACAAAATCAGGGTTGCCTAACCTCCACTAAAATCGTCTCGTAAGGTTAACACCCGGATTCTAAGGTTCCGTACTCAACTAACCTGATCCGTGCCTCCGGTAAATTATCCTTGCAAGACGATTTTGGGTTCTTAATCGGTGAATTAGCGATAAATGCAAAATGTCCCTATTTCTTGAAGAGTTGTCATTGTGGGTGATTTAGGCCCGTATAAGGGGGTGCCAACAAATTCTGTAAATCAACGCCCCACTAAGGGGCATACATGGTATCTAGCAGATGCTATATAGATCCTGTGTAAACACTTTATGTTAATCAACATGCACCCGAATTGAAGATATATTCTTATTGTTTAACGTACAATAAAATTCTATACAATCTGTCTTCGTCTTATGTGTTATTACATGGTTATCATACCTCCTCCTCTCCGTAAGTGAAATTAGGATACTGCTTTTTGGCTCGTTGCTTTACTTCATCAGAAAATCTTTTGTATTCTGGACTATCAGGTTTCCTTAGAGTTACTGTTAGTAACGACTCATATGCTTTTTGTGCTTTTTTATTATTCTCATCCGATTTATCTTTCCTATACCATGGTCTTTCACTTTCGGTTTTGCTAAAAAAAGTTACGCATATTTCAAAATAGCAAAAGTGACTCTTTACTGTGCTCATTCTAGGACATACCATGGAACTTTCAACGCAACAAGATCCGATTCGCGTGTTGCTGTACTTCGATCACTTCACTGGGACTGTAAGTTCCAATGTATGTCATGTTTACTGTAAGGCTTAAATTTATTCATTTCAGTGAGATCAACTCCTTTGAATCGGGAATAATTAGAGCACAACATCTTTTCTCTCTTATTATGCATTTTTATATATCTACATGTATATATTTTCGAAAATTTGAAGTAGTTTTTCTTGTAATTTGTTAGACAAAATTTACCTAGTGCAACATTAATTTGCTTTGAATATATTTTATTGGCTTTTTTACTATAGCATTGCGTACTTTCAATTTGGGTAATGAATATACGAAAATAATCAAATTAAGTTGATGATGTTTGATTATACTCACCTGCTAAACAAATCAATGTTAAAGAAGACATATTCTCCATTTGTGAAGTTCAATTCCGCAGCTTTCAACATGATTTCTCTCACTGAATCAGGGGATGCACATAGTACCACAACTGCAAGTTGAACAAATATATCTTTATAGAAAATACGAAGGAAACGCAAGCTTTATTAACATATTGTTAAACACTTTTCATCATCGTATTCAGTGTAAATAACAGGTACTATTTTTGCACAAATGTACTTTCCATTATTCTGTTAGTCGCGTCACCAACACCTTTTAGCACGTTTCACCCAATATTTGCAAACATGCACTAAAATATGATTACCGGGATAATTGCGTCTCTGAATAAAATATGAAATTATACATTATTACACAAGGATCAGTTTTGTGTTATTGTCATACAGACATCATTATTTTACTAGTTTCGTGCATTTACGAAGGGAAGTTACCGTACATTGCTTAGTGACGACACTTTCTTGCTTTCTATTTTACACGTGTATGCATTTTTGTTATAATTCCATCAGTGTAATAACGTATTTATTATTTTTTAAATAACAAAAATACAAATACAAAGAAGTATGGTTTTATAATGAGCTTTTGTAACAAACAAATGTATTGTACATACAAAACCAAACCAGCTATTCGACGTTGCTATAATGCATTCAAAAAAGATAAATAGGCATTGGCACACATGATACACACAAACACTTCCACCTCGAGGTAGACATAAAGGTAAATTTAGATTTATTTTATTTATAAAACGTTTACCAAAAGCAAATCCCACCGAGAGAAAATTAAAACACCATATGAATTGTAACATTACCATAGCCGTTAAAATGTGATTATCTGCAAAAATATCTTTAAGTATGATAGATTTTAAAGTCAAGTATCCTGGTTTTTGAGTAAAAATTCCCATTCAGTAGTGTTAACAAGGTATATACACCTATCAGTAGCCAATCAAAATTCCACAGGATAACCATTCGACGATTTTATGACATTTTCTATGGTGTGACGAAAATATAATCAAACACAGCTAAAAAGTGCAGACATTGCTATCATAGTACTGCGAATTTCTCTACATAGCAAATTCTTTAAAAATGCAAAGGTGTTACTGTTAATCGCATTTTTGCAAGAAGCGATTATTATAGGGGCAACAACACCATATATTATTGTGCAACATTGCAATTAAAAAGTTATTTAAAATGTCAGTTTCGTTTCGTTTTGATGTAAATCGTGTTTCGTACAAGTGTCACCTGTGCAAGCAAAACAAAACGTGTCTTATTTATTGATTAGATTTCGTTAAATTCTAAACTTCTACTTGAAATACATTACTGCATCCATTTTTTAAAGTGCATGGCATTGTTCAGCACAAAGATTGATTTCAATAATTTTTTTTTTCGTGATTGCATTTATCTAATTTGATTTTTAGAGACACATTTCTCTAAGTGGATTATATTGTCAATATTCTGTCTGCCTAATGAGTCTTAGATGATCGTAGAATGGAATTAAAAACTAATACCAATCTCCGGCGAGCTGAAAACATGTCCATAGAAACGTTCATAAAAATGGATTTAAGTGATTTAGCGTGTTATGAGAAGATTATGACAATGTTTTGCTATGAAATTTAGCCGTCATATTTTCACTTTTGCTCCTTTGCGATCATGATTTTTTAGTAAACACTATACCTGCTGAAAATTCAATGCGTCAACTATAACTATAACTGTAAAATATAGCAATGTAACGAAATTAGACATAATTTCCAATCAAAAGTAACATAAGCGACAGCATTACATATGTATATATATATATATATAGTAATGAAATTCATTACATTTTTTTAATTACTTTTGATTG
>JAOXYB010055312.1:0-11220 GCA_028565635.1 Phoronis ovalis
ACATATATGGTGTGTGTGTGTGTGTGTGCCTTTAAATGTTGTCGATATCACGTGACAACAGAAGTCAGTAAGATCGAGTAATTTGTTAAATGTACTGTATATGTTCTACGACTAAATAAATTATATAAATAGCTCTTGCGATTAACTTCTGCAGTTGTTATCGCCACTAACAAGAATAGGTTAAATAACTGGCAGATAATTTTTTAATAAAACTTTGTTTACAAAATTGCAGCCCAGATCGTTTTGCCGGTGTTCATGTTTCAGCCACTTTTAGATAAAATAAAGTAACTAAAATAGACAAAACTGAAGAAGGAAGTTTCAGTAAACGCAATTTACAATATCATTGAAGTAGTGATGTTGAATATTAAAGACGGCAACAGTAGGTATATAATTATGCTTCAGATCTATATTTCCTTTACAGAAACAATATTTGAAAACGTGCACATACACTTATGATGCTATATACGTAAATGGAAGACAAAAAAACATTAGTTTGGTAGAAACAATTTTTATGAACCGTTACATCTATTGATATAATTTACATATATAACAATCAAAACTCATTCAAATATTTCTCCTATAAAAATAGTCAAATATATATCAAATTTAAGAAAGAAACCTTAATGTATACCCTAAACCAGCTTCTGTGTATATAAATGGTGTCTGTATAAACATTCAATGGTGAAAAATGCGTTACCAAGATATTATCTGTGACAACAACGCCAATAATATGTTACAAAACATGGCGTAGAGCAGCACACGTCACACCTAAAGAACTATTTTCTTCGTTTTGAAGATTTTGCCAATGATATGTAGAATGGTTATTGTCTTGCCTCCTCTTGTTTTCCTTCAACGTATGGACTGTCGTAATGCGGAGGCATACTTTCACCATTAGCAGCGGCGTTGTCATCAACAGAGTAGGTTGTGAGATTGAAATTGTTCTCATTGTATCTAGTCTCTTGTGGAAGAAGCTGATAGTCTTTCAGGCCTTCGGGTTGTATCAACCCTTTTAAACCCTGTTATTGACAGAAAATATCATAGGAATAAATTAGAATGGAGTCAATATTAAAAATAATAAATTATAGTTTACACAAGGTAACAAAATTCAGATATAACCGTTATAGTGATCTGAAAAAAAAATGGATTATAATTATAACATAATTGTAATCTTTGCCTTTTCAAGTATATTTTCCCCAGTACTACATTTTACAAAAACAGACGGAAAATATCTTACCTGACCACTAGAGGAGTATTTGAAAATCTTGTATGCCATAACGATCTGTATCCATATAGAGGACAGTCCAGCGAGTAACCATCCAACGCGGATAGCCCATGGAGGATAAATGTAATTTCCGTATGCCGCTTCCCAATGATTGATTATGCTCATAACAAAAAGCACCTGAAAGCAAACAGCGGAAAACGTTCCTAACCGAAGATTTTCAATGCGAATCTCAATGTTTTTTTACACCAATTTTAAAACGTTATAATTTAGCTGTTTTTAGTATGCCCAATTCTGAATTAGAACGGTTCAATTTGTATGAAAGCACGATCACCAAGTTCCATTGCAAGTCACATTATAATGATAGGATAAACAGCAAAAATAAATCAAATGAAATTTCTTCAAAAATTGAAAGTAGCGCAGATAGATATAGTACTAACTGCAAACAATACAACGTGTAAATATAAGCATTTCGCTCTGAACTAGTAACAACAATGTACTTACGATACAGAAGATTGGTGTTGTAACTGTCCATGATATCAACATGTAGGGATTGATCCTGAAGCCGTACATCATCTTCAGGTTGCCATCGAAACGGTTAATACCGTATAGCCATGTAACAGCAATACACTCGAAGAAAGCGATTAAGAAAAGTATTTTATTTCCCCCCACATAGTAGTCAAACAGGTGGAAAACAAACACACCTCCCTGAAGAAAAAAAATAAATTATCTATAAGATATCCTAAAACATATTTGATTCAAACCAGATACAATATAAAAACTAGCATTGCTAAAGTTTCATTGTTTAGTAAGTACCTTGATGAAGTGTGTAGAAAGAGATGAGCTTGTCTACGTATTAGAGACTGACCATTGGTACTAAATCATATATTTATTTTACCACATAAAACTAAAAGAAGAGAAAAGATCACCAAGAACAAATACATAGAACTTACGTTTGTTACCATGCTCAGACCAATGAAAAATTTGATAAGACAACAGCATCCAACAAAAGTTGGTTTACGCCATCTTCCTTGGCGAAGCCAGGGTACTATGTCCGTAATGGCCGTGATAAAGCCTTGTACACCAACAAACTGTGATGACAAAAGATAAATATTCGTAAACATATAATGCTGGACATTTATTTATTTCTTTTGTTATTCGATACATTTTCAAATCATTGCTTGCCTCCGGGAGGTTGCCAATGTCGGTGATCCCCATGACAAAGGATTCCACAAAAACATTATCTCTTTGCTCATTTCTGCTTTTGTGGCAACACGTATTATCTGCTAAATTTCAAAACATTTCAAATGATTTTTCTGAATATTTTCACGGATTTTTAGGAGAAAAACGAAAGTCAAGTGACATTAGTTATGAAAGGCCCTTCGTATATACCTGGGATACTCACAAAAAAGCGATAAAAATAGTTGCTCAGCAACTAAATTTCCACCAATAACTGTGAGGCCGGACAGTTTATTTTGAATTTGGTTCCGAATCTGTGACGACATAATACAAACAACTTTTGGGATAAATAGCCGGCGAGTCCCCTAATAGTCGTAACATAATAAACTGTAAGAGCAGTTGCACAGAAGTTGCCCCGCAAATAGCCATTTATTCTGTGTTTATATTTTAAGTGTTGATCTCCTGGAATTATCGTTTAATAAAGTATATTGTAAATCTATCGATTTAGCCTCCTGAGGGAGAGGATTATTAAAAGTCGTGGCATTTATTAGGAAAATTACGCTACATCAGTGTAATACCTGCTCAAGGGCAACCACTGGAACATTTTGCTCAAAACTATAAAACTAGTTATAACTCTAAATAGAAATGAAACAAGTGTCAGACATATTGTTTGCATACAACTCATTATGAAAGTGCTTGTTAATTAATATCTGTTCTTAATTAGCAAGCCAGTTGTGTTTGTTTACTTTTGTGCCGACAACAGCCAACTGTATATTACGTTTGAGGTAAGTAATCACTCCGATTTGAAAAAAAATGTTAAAGCAGCTGTCGAATTATGTCTGAAAGAATTTAGCACATGGATGCATAGTAATAAATTAAAACTTAACGACAAAACAGAAGTATGTTTTGCAACAACCCATAAGATAAGTTATAGAATTTACTACCAGCTACAGTTAGGAAATCAGAGACTATTTAAATCGAGGCTAAAACAAGAACGTTATATTAGACATTATGGACACATTTGATTTTGTAAAATCTCTCTTAATGTGCAATTGTATTTTATTTAACTTAGTTTGTTTTTATATTGCTTTATAGAACCGAGTTTTATCCAAAGATATCGGCGCTACATAAATTATTATTATTATTACACCAACTATCAGACTAGGACAAAAGTTATGCGAATTCACAAACCAGCAGAAAATTACTAAAAATGTATGTTGCATGGCCAAAATCTCACCAGCTTATAGGTACGTTTTGTAAGAACAGGTAATAACTATTTATATATGTGTTCTTATGTTGCAAGCTAGAGTGCAAAATGCTTGTGTTCCAAGCAGCTGGTATCCCTGTCAGAACAGATAGTTTTATTACCGTAATGATGAAGATTAACTGTATAACTATGATAATGATGCTGGTTCCCGTTGCAGTTCAGGCTAATGCAGTAATGCCTGTCCTGCATAATTAATGTCCTCATTACAAAATGCGAGCTCACAAACGAAATACCATTATACCACAAGGTCGCATTTTGTTGCAAGCGATAGTAAGAATAGATCCACTGTGTGTGCCCTTGCTTACTCACCTGGGTATTAAGCCCTAATAAAATGATCATGAGGAAGAAGAAAACTGACCACAGAGGTGCAATGGGCATCTGAGCCAAAGCATCAGCGAAGGCGATAAACACGAGTCCCGTACCTACAAGAAGGGAAGTACGCGTGTAATGTCACATTTCTGATCAATACGCTTTTCCATGCATATAAGCGAATGCAGATGATTACTACTAGATATCGTATCATTCAGAGTCAAACGTAACCCCCAATAATCGTCGTTTCAAATAGATGTCACCAATTTCTAGGGTTCAAAGTTTAACATTCAGAATGAGATTCAGATCTGTATAAAGACATGCGCATACTGTTAACCTTGTGTAGCTACTTCCGCCACAGATACGTTTAGTTGCGATGCCAGATAGCCCAACGTGCAGAAAACCACAAAACCAGAAACGATACTTGTGCCAGTATTAATGAATGCAAAGATGACTGTATCCCTGAAACAAACAAAAAGCATTAAAAACACTTGATTACACGCCTCTCAACTGACGTTGAGAAATTAAGGTACGGAACACGTACTAACGGATGGATTTATTCAGACTGGATTGGTTTTTCAAACCGTAGAATATTGGGTACTTCACTCAGTAACCAGCATGCCACTTGGCGGTGATTAGGGTGACTAGCATTAGGCTAAGTACGTATCGTAACACCGTGTTCAGATAAAACATTTCTAGAACTAACCGCCAAGATTTGTTCAGTATGAAAACAATGTACTGCTAATTGTAACCTACACCTGTGACTTACCTGAATGAATTATGGTGGAATTTATTGAAACTACCCAAAGCTGTTAAAGCTCCAAAACTCACTGAGTATGAGTAAAATATTTGTATCCCAGCGTCTGCCCATACCTAAGTCAGAAAATGTATAAATGTGTAGCAGGACCCAGCTAAATGGTAACAAGTAGCACACCTTCATGAGCATAAAATAAAATGAAGAGAATGCTCAAAAATCTGAAACGAAGCAGATGTGAAAACAATAAAAACTGTGGTATTAAATGTCAATTTTGACGTTCTCTATCAACCGTCTTCATACTCTTCAAGTGAAGCGACTTGGTGTTGACTACTTAGGGTAAAGAGATATCTGTGTGTCACCGAACACAATCTCTTCAGACCATCTGCATAATAGAACCTATTTATTGTAGTAAATTAAAGAAACAACAATATACTTAAATATGATACAATGTGCATACAGAATTTCTCACATTTACCTATGCTCACATCGTTAGTTCAGGGTCAGTCTGTATAAATCCATCCGTTAATCTTTTTAACTATAACGTCCGGCCTTAACCATAATCAGGTTTTGTTTATTGTCTCGAAAAGCAGAAGAACGATAATCCCTTTATTTCTATACAAAGTGTCACGAAAGTATTGACACTAATCAAATTGCAGCTTACAATAATAGATATAACAGTGGACTAAGCTGGTAGAGGTAGATCACACATATTCTGTCCTGCCAGAGTTTATCTATGCATGGTCCGCTAAGCAAAAAGCAAGCATTCCGGCGATACCAATTCAGAATGAGTCACCATGATAGAATAGACGTGGTAGGCGACGATATCGATGGATCACACAGAGAGACAGGCTTTATTTATACCTCGGTGGGCAAAGTCGAGTCAAGATCAAAGGTTTAATGACGTAATTGTTTCGCTCTTGCCAAATTGAAAGGAATAAAACAACAATTGACTATGGTTAAGCCCAGGCGTTAGTTGAGAATGTACGGAACAATAACGGATGGATTTATTCAAACTGGTTCAGGGCAAATGGAAAGGATTGAAGATCTCCCTTTTTTACCTGAATATCCAAAAGACGTCCAAAGTCTGGTTTTACATAATATATAACTCCATCGAGCGATCCTGGCAATGTAGCTCCACGAATCAGCAACATAGTCATTAAAATGTAAGAGCTAGTGACAGTTACGTACATCACCTAAATTCAAAAGAAAACCCCCAACCATTTAAAGTTAAAATGTAAACAAACAAAAATATGTTGCAATTTGTCTTTTTTATATAGGCATCATTGTAAATTTAGTAACAAAACTAAGAATGTATTGTCAATTATATAATTAAAATTGCCACAAGCTATTGGACCTTGACCAAAACATATCTCACAGAAAATTAGTTTACGATTGACAGTGGCTAGTCTGAAGCTTACTGGTGTACTTTTTGCTAAAATACTACGCAATATTCTGGTACGGAAATACTATACAATATCCTGGTGCGGATTGACAATAAAGGGTTTCACCTTTCCAGAAGAGTTGACACCATTGCAAATACACGCAAACACAACAATCCATGCAAGCAACAGAAGGAGAGCCAAATCCCACTTGATAGGGCCAACATCTTCTATTCCTTCAGTTTGGTTAAAACCCAATACCTTATTCCTATAAAACCAACATTATTTAAAATGTACACTACCCCAAATGTGTCGTACTGTTAACTTTAAGCAAGAGGTCTACTTTTGCAGACAGATACCCATCACAGTTGAAGTAAGGATCTGGGCAAAAAACAAGCTTGACAATTACGGGAAAATTTCCAAAGTCATTCTAAGATATCATCTAGTTATTAAAACACCTGCCACTTTATGGCTTTCATAATTCCACCTTTAAATCATCTAGGCAACGTTTTCGCCTTTCCGATAATAGACAGTCGGCCATATTGGAAGAGATCCAAGTTAAAACCAAACTTGACCTGCTAATCTCTACTAACCTACTGAATTAAAGTGATAACTCTGTATATCAGAGTTTTCAAGACTGGATATATATTTTGACATATATTTATGTTGTACCAAATATGATAAAAATGTATAAAAAGAGGTGCACGGGAATCAGCTCTTTGCAATCAAATATTTAAACTCCCTCTCTACCTCTCCTTCTCCAGCTCCCTCTCCCACTCCCACTCCCACTCCCTCTCCCACTCCCTCTCCCGCTCCCACTTCGGCTCCCACTCCCGCTCTCTTTTTAAATATCACTATATAATACCTACTCCCAGAATTCCGTAGCTGCCGCTGACCGATCGAAACATCGTTCTGTGTTCCACGAGTTGTTACATGTCGACCACGGTAACTCAGATGTGAAGGACGAAAAGAAATAGTAAAATGCCCAGCTTATGATGACATTGTAGTAGCAGTTAACGAAAAACACAATAACCGTTGTAGCTACTCCAATACCTACGGAGGAAATACATAAAATATTTCAGAATCGCTTAAATAGCTGTTTTATTTATGTTTAATTTAAGAATTTCAAAATGGTAAATTTAATGACATTATGTTATAATAAATATAAAGAAAAATAAAATTGTCTACTGGCAAAAATATTAACATTGATATAATTATTACTTCTTTAGCCCGAAGACAGAGAATAAATAATAATTATCAGAAAATGACCCGCAGTTCTCGCGTGTACGATGAATTTCTTATGGATATTAATTTAGTAATTTATTAATTGACTTATCAGGTTACTTGAAGTTACTTTAACTACCCTGTTGTAAATATAGCTCTACAGAAATGCACACCCTACATGGTAAATATATGGAATGCCAAAGCGGACACTAACAAAAATAAAAAAATATTTTTTAAAAAGTGAGACAAAAATATTAAACTCTAAAGAAACTATTTTTTATTTATTTTTCAAAAATACGCCGTATTGCGTGTCACCTGCCACCAGCCTATATCCAATGCTAACCAGTAAAACTCAAGCCCGTCGAAGAACATTTATGTTTATCTAAAATTGCTATATTAAAATAATTCAAATATGCACATACCTCTTAGCATTGTTTGACTTTTCTGATTTTACTGAATTTTTTCACAAATAAAATTGTAAAACGGTTTTAGAAACAAAAAATATCCAGTTTGTCCATTTTGAACATGCCTATAGTACATAGACCTACATATGTAATAATGCCTACCTTGTAAAATGGGACAAATTCTCCAAGCTGCGATGCCTCCTTGTTGCATAAACTGTCCCACTGCCACTTCGAGAAAGAACAACGGTATTCCACCGATGAACGCACAGAAACAGTATGGAATGAGAAATGCAGCTAAAAATCAATATTCTTAAAATATTAGTCATGGTTAAACCTGAAAGATATGAAAAATATATAGTACCCTTATTCTTGTAGGCACAAGGGCTTTCAAGGAAACAATGAAATCGTGTTCTTGGCGTATTAGACCCAGGTGATTTCTATTACAGCTAACGATTTTGCGGTTTTGTTATGCATGAGGGCAATTATACAAAGCAATTATGTAGAGGGGACAAATTGGTAAATGTAAAAGAACAAAAGGTCATTTAGAGGTCAAAGGTCAAATTGTTCCAAAATGGTGGTATTAGGTTATAAAAAGGTAATTTTGATGACATTTTAGAATATTTAGTTATTAAAATGTGATCTTTCACGAATCTTTTGAATAAATTTTATGTTGGAAACATACTGCAAGTGGTAGTATTTAGTATCAGATTTGTAATTTGATATATGACAGTCTTAGAGACCGGAGAGTTGACCTTGATATTAAAAGGTTATCTAGGGGTCAAAAGTTCAAAACTCTCAAAATGTCATAAAATTTTCAGAAAGCACTAAGCTATAGAGGTCAAGGGGGGCATTTTAAGGTCAAGAAGTCCTAAAGCAATGAATTTCTATTATTCGCTGAAAAGTTCAATAATGATGTTGAAAGGTAATTTAGAGATCAGGTAACGTTCATCAAAGCCAATAAGAGCAACCATGCTTGTGCTAAAAGGATATCTAGTTGTAGTTACTTCTGTTAGGGGCCCGTGATCGGAAGGTACTATATATTGATCTACGTGAGTGTCTGTCATATGTAGTTAATGCCATTTTCCCATTTTCTCGGATACGGAATCATGATAATGCATTGCCTGGTGAACGTTTGTATCTGAAGTCCCGGAAAGATGCCGAAAACTTTGGGGACTTGAAAAATTTGAAGTAGACTGGACTCAGTCTGAATAATGAAGTTTGTATTATTGAATATTTTTTTTACTCAAATTGCCTAAAGTGATTATTTGTTTTACTCAAATTGTCTAAAGTGATGATAAATTATACTTTTTCAACTGTGTAACTTATATTTAGTCATATTTAATTGTTGATAGTTTGATACCATTTCAGACTGGATACAGTCGCCATGTTGACTGATTTCTCAATAGGTAGAGCTGTAGTAGAATTTGGCCATCTCTCATTGGGTGGTTCATATGCTACAACCCACTGAATAATTGACCAATCAAATGTTAGCACCAACTGACTAATCATATGAAACCAGTTGTAAACATGTTTTACTCTACCATGTCACAAAAATTCAATGACTTGAACATTATTCTTAGAAAATAAACTGATGTCATGCTAAAATATATACGGTTGAAGATTTAAAATATATCTCTTGAAAGTCATTTGGTAAATATAAATTAACACATTTTTGAATGTAAACCGTTTTAAAATGGCAAATATACACATTTTAAATCCTAATATAATTAGTCCTTCCTCAGCCTGTGGACACGCTAAATTTGAAGACAAGTTTGTTGTAACAGATAAATTATACGAAGAGTTGTACTCGTGCGCTAATGTGCAATTCATGAATCTAGTGGAAAGAGTGCGGACCTGGATCATGTCTTTGCCCAGTATCGTGGATATAACACCTACTTGTACAAGTTTTATATACTGTCAGGCAATATGCCAAACAATACCATGAAATGTCTTTTGTATGCAATATCCACTAAAAACATATAACAGAAAAATAAAAAAAGTGTCACAAAATTACATTAAAGTTTTAAAAATACACTTTTGGCGGTGCTTTTAGTTTTTTTTTTTAATTTAAATAGTAAACGGAATAATTTTTTTTTTCTTTAATAGCTCACCTCCGCCATTTCTAGAACACACATATGGAAAACTCCAAACATTTATAAGACCGCTAGAAAACCCAACACAGGCAAACACAAAGTCGATTGGACGTGTCCATGTTTCTCGTTCTCCCTCCTGTGAAGTGTCACAAGGCTGTTTAGCTTCAGCATCAGTGTCAGCCATAGTTTCTAATCCTGTTCTGCTGGCCATAACCCCTATCAGTTATGTTTGCTGATTACGCAAATCTGCTAAGGCACTTTTTGCGGAGCGACACCTACCGGATGCTGTGTTTTTTTTTATTTTTCGCTTTAATCCCGCTTTATTCGCGTTCATTAGGCACCATTGTATTTATTATGCTAATATACATTTACCTTAAATTCTCAGTTTCATCTTTGTGATCCAATGAGGTTCACACATGAACAATTAACCTGTGTTTTTATCCCGTTTTTATTGTTCTCAGTTGAGAAAGATTTCCACACCGCTAAACACCCGAATTTAAATGGAATTATACCCCTGATAGCTTCTTTGGTGTTATTGAACCATAACGAGGTCATGGCACTCAATTTTCTTTGGAAAATTTAAAGTATTTAATCTTGTAATGAGCCTTCCACACAAAATACTTGAGTAGCAATCCATTTTTACGTATTAGTAATCCAAATTATTAAAGGAGTGGATAGCAATCCGGATTTTTTAATTTCTTGGCAGTAGCAATCTAAAAAAAACAGTAAAAAGTATATAATGCAAATCCAAAATCTTCAACTGTAGTGGGCGTCACACTCCAGTCCACCAAAAAAATAACTTGAATACCCCCGGGTGACCATGAAACAGGGATTTATTATTGCTTGCGCTATTCATTAGCTGGAGGCTGCTAGGCTATCGTCAAAAATAAATTCCGCAAAGCCGTTTGAAAGTCGATTGTTAACCATTCTTGTCTTTCATCTTATAATTTGTGCAGTAAAAAATAATGCAAAAATATTCAACAGTTTCCTTTAATAGTATTTTCAGTTAATTTTGTTACTACAGTGGTTTCTATGACCTAGATTCTTAAAGCTCTTAAATAGCAGCAATAATTCGTGACCTCGACTCTAACATATGTTTGTATGAAATTGAATATCGTTTAACAAAACATTGAGACGTTTTATAGTAGAGTTCCTGGTAGCCTATATAAATCTCGTTAGTAATTTTATCACGTGACCCAGAAAATAAAATACGGCTGTTTGGCTCATTAACTTCTTCTGACTGTTCTACTATACAAGAAATTATTCTTCTACTTCTACTTCTACTTAGACTTGCTCAAGTCCCTATGAACTTAAAAAAAAAAAAAAAAAAAAAAAAAAAAAATTTATTTCTCTTTTTTCTGTGTTTTACATCAGTATTTTTAATTATTT
>JAOXYB010055356.1:0-11212 GCA_028565635.1 Phoronis ovalis
GAGTCAAGTTTTGAGACCAAAATCCTTAAAAATGGGAGGATATTTTGAGTTTGGCTGCACATACCCATCTAAAAAATGGTTAGTTCTCCCCCGGGGTAACGCATCCGACAGCAGAAACAGTCATTTTGAATAAGAGTACCCCACAATGATAAACCAGATTATAATGCATGATGTATTGTAAAAAAACAATAATGTTAAAAAAATATCCTACACATTGGATGGGCATTAGACATGACAAATGTCTTGTTTAAACTTGAGATCAAAGAATTGAAATGCGTTTAATGTAAATAGAACATCCTGTATTAAGCTCAGTCTGGATTGTACAAGAACACTTTTGGGATGTGTTGAATATCCACGTCTAAGAAGTGTGAGTTTTGAATACAGAGAACACTACTTGAGAAGCAATTCAACTGTGTTGTTTTCTAATACACCTGACAGGGTAGATTACAGTCATTACTTGCTAGCATGTGACTGTATGAATGCCTTTGTACAGATTGCAAATGTTTGTCTTCCAATGCTTTGTTTATGTATGATTTCTGGTACGCGTTGCTTTTCAAGGAGCTATACTAACTCCTAGAGTTGATGCAATATTGTTAAAAATTTGTGAATGTTATGTGCTCAACCTTTGTGTAGAAGTATATAGCAATCCTACCATGTTTTTGCAAACTGACCTTATATCTACAGAATTCTTTGTTTTGGCTGATAGATCTGTTTTACATGTGATTAAAAAAGAAGTTTTCTTTTATCACAAATAAAGGCTATATAGGGACTGATTCTGTTTTTTTATCTATTTAGAAAAAATAACAAAATTGGATAAGAAGAAAAAGAAAAAAGAGAAGAAAAAGAAGAAGCGTGACACATCATCCGACTCATCTGATGACCAAAATCAAACTAAGAGAAGAAAGCAGAATGCTTCACTATCCAAAGATGAAGGGAAAAAATCCGCAAATAAAATAGTTGAGAAAACATTTAAGTCAAAGTCACAAAGAAGAGATTCATCATCGTCAGAGGATCAAAATAATATCACAGGTCAAAAGTCTAATGGTAAAAGTCATAGTTCACACAATGACACACCAATCAGGGAACAAAGAAATGAAAGTGGGAGAAGTGGTCGTGACAATGAAAACAAGTATAGAAATACAGATGACAGATATATCGATAGATATAGCCATAAGAGAGAGTACAGTGACAGATTCAGAGACAGACATGATAGGGAGCCTGAACATCATAGAGAGAGAGAATATCATAAATCAGATGAGGGTCGATCCAGAGAAAGAGATTATGATAGAGATCGTAGTAGTACTTTTTCCCGAGAATATGATAGAAATAAGGATTGGCAAACTGACAGACATAGAGGTAATCGTAACAGAGATTTTTATAGAAGCAGAGACAGGAATGAGCGTAGGTGAAACAAATAGGTGTTTCAAGAACAGTTTTGATTTATTTTAGCTTTGTTGTAGAATGTGCATAGTAATTGAACTCAATCTCAGTGAGTACGTTATCCTTCTGAATAGACTATTTTGTAATGCATGTACTTGGTGGCACCACTAGTCTTGTGCATGCTAAATGTGTTGCCATCTTGAAAACAAAACTATTTTGTGGTTGTTTGTCTCTATACTTATTGGGCTTACAAGGCTAGGTTGGGGATAAAAAGCATGTAATGCAAGTTAATAAATTTATTTAAATTAGAAATGTTTGCCTAAACTATAACTTAACATCCAGTGAAATAATACAAACTGACTCTACACAAAGTCCTTTAAACAAAACATTGCAGTCTAAATGCAAATAAAACTGTGGAATGGTATAGAACAGCAGTCAGAAAAAGATGAAACATTACACATAGAATTCATCACCACAGAACTGAGGGCAGGTAGGCTCTCAAGGTATTACAAACTTTGTACATTGGTTGAATATAAATATTCAGTATGAACTGGTAATCAAAATTTGCGAACATGAACTTTGTGAACATTAGTTTACACCATAAAAGCACACCATAGCCACGCTGAAAACAATAATTTAATCAAATTGCAGTGTCCAAATTCCAAAGCAGTTCCACATATTGTATCATCTTTGACCTCCAACTGTACTAGTACCATCAAACAAAACCACTTGAGATGGAATCGCATACTGCCAATTTCCAGGACATTATCAAAATATAGCCTTTAATCCGGAAGAGTCAGATTGAACTTTCAGTGAAGATTTTTCTTAGCAAAAATGGTGTATGAATATTGTTTGAATATTCCAACTGAACTGCATTACTTTTCCTCTTGGGCAAAATGTCTTCAGCATATGATACATTTGCTTTAAAACCCCAGAAGTTTGATATTAAGCCCAACGTGCATCTCATGAAGGCGCATCTAAGCCACATAAGTGTAAATTTTTCTGTAAAAGAAATAAACCTGCATAAATGGACAATCAAACTTTAAAAATGTTATATAATTTCTTGGCTATGTAAATCTTTATTTCACAGTCAAGATCAAAGTTATCCAGTTCAGTTTTTGCCATACTGGTTTGTAATATTTTGGAGTCTTGCAAAATAACTCTGTGTAGATTTAGTGGGTACTAGGTATTTATCAGTTAGCATTTTCCAAAATTAACATGAGCCCTTTAATAAGACGGCATATGTAGTACAAGAATTTTTTAAGAAATTACACTTCACTTACCTGTCTTCAGGTGTCCTAGCAAGATACTCTCGTTCTATAAGGCCTTCAATACGTTTCTTAATAACCACAGGACTGGGAAGAAAACGGATTTTGAGCTGTTCAGTAACCTGCAAATGACGTAAGATAACTGAATTACAAATTAGGCTAAATGGTGCAACATTTTACAACGCATTCTACAAAAGTGCTAGTTTTTCCACTTTTATAGTTGGGGAAACATAAGTGTCTGTTAAATATTTACCTACTTCTTGAATCATCAGAGGGTGATGAGGCGCCCACAAAGGGAATTCACACCTCTGAATAACAGGTCCAGGAACATAATTCCGAGGCAGTGATTATAAGATTCTGTATGTAAGAGTTAGTGAGATATAAGAAAAAAACGAAACTTCATATTCAAGGACCAGCTAAGCAAAGAGCATCTTCATCTCTATAACTGCTTCTGAATGGTTCCTGGACCTGTTGCTTATAGGTGTGAATGTCCCTTGTGGGTGCCTCATTGCACTCAGACAATTCATAAAGTACAGTAACATTTATCGGATGCTCATGTTTACCAGACTGTAAAAGGTTTCATTATTTGAACTGTTCCATTAAAAATTATCAAAGGAGAGTTGTATACAGTTTAAATTACAGGGAGGGTTTAAAATGTTTTTAGTACGGAGAAGCTAATTTTTATTAGAGGGGAAGGAAGCGAAATTAATTTTAGTTACTAGGGCAGGGGAGGGGACAGGCAAATAGTTTTGTTTTCCCCTTCGTGATAAGTTTTAAAGCAGCAGCCCTTAGGAATAAGCATGGCACAGTTTTGTAAAGTTGTTTTCTTTTTAAATAAAATCTTCAGACGACATAGCTTTTCTTTTCAAAGGTACTAGAAATATCTAACATAAGAAGTGGTAATATACAATTTAAATACATAAACAAAAATTCCTTCAGTTTATCACAAACAAAATCCTACAGGCTGCTGAACACTGGACAGTTCTATCTAGAAGATGGGTTTACCTCAGCTACCAGTACATTATGTTGCATCCTCTTTCTAGCTTTCATTACTCTAACGATAGCTGCTTCTATTTCATGTTTCCTGTCTTCATCAACCTTACTTCTAGTTTCTTTCCTTTCTGGTTCTGATTCTCCTTTCGCAGCAACTGAAATGAGTTTCAAATTAAACAATTATTATTGGGTTACATGTACTAGTCTAATAAACGCTCTTACTTTTTTTGCAAAATAATCACTTTTTCAACATCTATTAGTTAAATCACATACTTTTGTCACTAATTTATAACTCAATCATAAGTATAAATAACATCAATAATTCAACCAGTAGAACTTGATCAAATTAGCAAGGGTTTTACAAAATTCATAATATCTTTGTTAGCAGGAAAGATTCATAGGACTTCGTTGATATCATGTATTTGATTGACAGAGAACAGTCTGTTATTTCTATTCCATTGATGCTGCATGTCACTTAAATCAAAAAGATATCGCAAACAAGAGGAACTAGTTTTCTGATAAAGTCATAAAACAGTCACAAACCTGTTTGAATTTTAACTCTAAACAACTTGGACGTGAACGAATCATTAACATAAAGTATATTTGATGGTTCTGAAATGAAAGTGAAACTTTAGTTAGAACTTAAGACAATAGCGCTATATGCAACAATATTTAGTATGATTGCACAGATCACTTAACTTGTAGCAGGAAACCTTATACAGTGAGCATCCTAACTGACTAAGCTAGTTTAGCAGGAACATCAACCAAAGCAATGCACAACTGACTTTACTTAGGAATTTACTTGCAGTATATCATGGACAGTTTAATATTTCATACTTATTAACAAACACCCTTTCAACATTTACCGATCAGCCAACCTCACTAACGTTGGATCATATTTAGAAAAGAGAAGCTTCTTTTCACATACCTATTTCTTTAGACTTGGGTTCTTTGACTAGTATCCTCTGTGTCATTTTTCCGAGGGCTAGTGACTGTATTGCTCTAAGTAAGTCCCGTTCAGGGACGTCCGTTTCATTCTTAATTTCCTGTGAGATAAATAAACTTTATAGTGAATGTCTGTAATACACTGCAACAGAACAAAGCTTAATGCTAAAAGATCTTGAACTTTGACTTCTTTGGGTTCCTTACTTCAATGTATCACATGTAGATCATCACATAGGAGAATCATTAAAATTACAGAAACTGGAAGTATCTTCATTAAGCAAATTGTACTCAGTGTCTTGTCATGTTCCATGTATTAAATGGTAGATAAAGTCAATATTGTAAGCATTAAGTGTACATAAAGAAAACATCAGTATACCTCGTATGTGAGTTTTTCCCTAGTGTTGAATAGCATTAGTATACACATCTGATGTGTAGAAACTTGTATAATATGTTTGCGAGGACCAAGCTTAGCTGAGCTACTACTAGCGCTGTTTGTATCTGTGTCTTCTTTCTTTGCGCCATAGAATGTAGCATTGAGATCAGCAGAACCGAGGTTAGGTTGTAATGTTAACTGTCGACCACTATGTTTAGCTAAATAAAACCTGAAAAATGAAAGTAATTAGGGCTTTGGACGACAACTGCATCCAATTGCCAACAAGGCCTGGATGCCATCAGGTGTTTTTAGATCACTGTTGGATGGCAGATGCAGTTTGGAGTGAGCTAGCTAGATGTGGGCAGTGACATACGAGATCCAGTATTTACACAACAAGTTGCTACCTAAAATGTGTAACCATACTATTTGGTGACAGAATCCGAATAGTTTTGCATGAAGTATTCAATACAAAAAAACATCCAATTACATTTACAGTGACAGCTTACCTTCTGAAAGATTCAAAAGCATTCCTAGGAGCAGTGGGTATTGTACATTTGGGTGTTGATGCTTGTGTGGGCCAGAAGCCTGTGGTCAACACTCGCACGAATAAGTCAACACCTTGGAGATTTGTCTGAAAGAACAATTAGGAGACAAACTGAAGAGCATGTGTTCTGAGTGCAATAAATGCATATGCATGTCTGACACTATAATTGATACCCTGAATGCAACAAAAACATTGCCTTCAATGTAACTGAACAGTGACAATTACAACACAAATTAATGTCACACAATAACCTAGTTTCTTAATGCAAACTGCTCACATAAAAACATGAACATTACACTATAAAAGTTGTTTTCTAAATTAGAACTTACCCCTGTTGTCTGTACATGGGCTTTGAATTCTTCCATTGTTGAGTTTGATACTGTCATATCTTTGAACATGCCTTCCAGTTTGGATGTGAACTGACAACCACATTCAGTCTAGAATATGATGTTACAGTAACAAATTAAGTTTGCACATTGCTTCCCAAGTACTTAAACTTTCAAAATCAATTTCATGTGGTATTTGCATATCATGAGTAGGTAAGGCATTAATTTTTTTTTGATAGGCACAATGTTGTGATTCATGTGTTTTTTATGATTACGACAAAATGTAGTAACACTAATAAAATTGCCAGCAATCACTAAGAGAATTAGCCATGTCACATGATAAATGTCAACAATAAAGAATGAACATTCAATATCATGAAAATTGTGTCACCTTTAATTTTGAAATCATATTCTTCTCTGAGTCGTCAGACACGCTTTTGTTGAGTAAAAGCCTCTTAGCCAAGTGCTGTTTGTAATACCTCTCAAATACATCTTTCTCTTGCAGGAAACGGAACAAAACCATGGTTTTATCTAAGACATTTTCTATCTCTTGTTCTGTCATCTGAAAAGCACATCAAGAATACATGTTTACTGTCAGTATCACCACTTGCCTAGTCATGACTGACAGAAGCATTTGCAGATTCAATCCCCCTTCAATTGTTTTCAGAATTATATACAGCTCTCCCAATGTAATTACAGTACCATGATATATTTAATGGAACAGAATAAAAGTATATTATACCCTGTTCCTTTGTTCATTATTGCAGCACAACAGCCACATCTTTCACAAGAGGAAATATTAACATGCACGGACAGAAACTTGCCAGTTGCATACACATGTTGTTTTCAAACCGCATTTTGGCAAAGTTGATGAATATGAACTGTCAAAATTCAAATCCAGAGCTTGTTTGAAACCTTTCTGATTTTAAGTAGAATCGCTGCAGTGGTAGATTCCATACATAAAGCACTTACTCCCTTGACACCCTTTTTGAGCTTGTCATCTATGAAGAGTGAAAGATACTCTGGCGATTTCTGATTAAGGTTAATGAAGTATTCAAAGTCACTAGATACCATCTGCTTAAACAATTTGTCACCATTAAATGATTCATACAGAAAATGATCGAATCTGTCCTTCAGGTCTAGCAAACTCTGGAATAGGAAAAGTTACTTATTATTCAACGTCACATATGCACAGTATATCAAAACAAAGACATCTACAGTAGCTCAAAATATTGCAGATTTACTTCAAAACTAGTCAACTGAACAACAATTACATTTCCATATTACTTCAACAGCTTAGGACCAGTCAAAACGGATTGGATTTAACAAATGAACAAACATGTTAGCCTTAGTATCCCATTATCCATCTTCACCAGATACCACCAATGCTGATGAAGATGCCGATGGATTGTAAGGTTAAGTATTTTGTGGAAGTTGACTAAATTTAACTACTAAGTATATTTATTGGAAAACTGTTTCGACTAATTTCCATATTTTCCAACCCAGATGTAATCTAAGACTTCATACATTTTTTTCATTGTTACATATATAAAAAGTAGTTTAATACCTGAACAAAGTTTATAGCATTTTTTCCACCCTCTTCTTCTGTTACTAAGGCCTTTCCTTGTTCTCTAAGATACTGGCTAATACAATCAGACATTGTTTTTAAACCGGATGGCACTCGAATAAACAACTTGTACATACAGTGTAAATCTGTGAAATAAACATCCCTTTTATTACAAAATGCATTAAAACAACCAAATTAAGTTGGAAAGTAAACACACCCCACACGTGTCCTAAAATTAGAAATACATTTCACATAACCGCAGTGCAATTGCAAGAGTTTGTATAAAGCAATTAACAAAAGATCTTTGCATAGATAAGAAGACATACAGAAAGAAAAAAACACTACTTAAAATCAAATGCATCAACATCCTGCAAGATGAAAATATCGAGACAGGTCAAATTGAGTTTCCAAGATGAAGTTGCAGCAACATATCAACACAGAAGGTTACCATGGACACCACTTACCTTCAGTTTTATTATTTTTGAGCATATGTACAACTCCTGAGTTTTCCATTTCCACTATAGTTCTCATATGTTTACTTATAAGTTCCAGTTCTAATACTGCTACTACAGGGGTTTCAGTACTTTTATCTAGATAGTGTTTTGCACGTTCAGCTTCTTCATTAATTCTAGATTCTACTTTCTTAATGTAAACAGATGCACAATTTTCTGCTAAGAAATTTTGACTTTCCGTCTGAAAAGGAGATACGTGGAAAAATTAAGAGTAAGTTTTGCTAATAGATTTCAGAGCATTGAAGATAACACACAAATATAACTCATCTGCATAATAAGGAAAACAATAGGACAACTTTTAAGTTTACTAGCTACAACTTACATTCTACATAGGATTGAAAGTATTAGAAATACACAGTTAAATGATTTCCCACAAAAAAGGCAATATTAACATAGCACATAAGTCTTATTAGATGCACTGTGTTGAAGTATAATCTTACCTTATAAAAATCTGCTGTCTGCTGTAGAAAAGGCTGTTCAAAATCGTCTTCATAAACATTTCTTGAATCAATCCCTAGAGTCATCAGCATCTGGCATGCATTTTTTACAGCTAGTCTGTTGGAAAAACAATGCACGTTATATACAACATTTAACTCGCGTTAAAGTGTTATAGCACTTTAATTAACAGAGTGATACATGATCTTCCATGACAAAAGGTGGAAAGGCACCAACCAAATCTGAGCTAACTCACTATAACATGAATTTTATTAGTTTGTCAGTAAAATACATAGAACATAAGCAACAGGGAAGTTTACACAGCAGGACAAATAATTCTGGTTAAGAAAAGATGAGTCAGTGTTATGCCACACCATCAAAGTTCATCCCCACAGCATACTGACATGCTATCCTTTCATCCAGTCAGTTTTTACAATCACTGTTATAGTGCAATGAGAAAAGCACAGAAGAATCCGTTTTTTGCATTTCACAGGAACTAAATAATTGTGGAGCTTTTACGCGTATACTTTTACTAAAATGGTGCGCATAAAACAACATGTTAATGAGAATAAGTATTCTACAAAGGATTTTTAAAGTTGTAATAAAGGGAGCTAAAGAAAAGATGTAAACCAGTTTTACACAAATTACAAGCAATTTTCTACATTACAACTTACTTATCAACGACCTCTCCTTTGCGTTCTTTCGCCACCATTTCAAGCATGATATTTTGTAAATGTTCACGTATCCTAGGAAATCGCACAACTTCATCACGGAATATCATAAGACCAAGATTGTAAACATTTTCTACATTATTCTGTTGTACATAAACCCTGTCCTGCAAAAGTTAAGTAATAGGTTGTAACTGAAATGATCAAAATTCCTTTTTTTCCGTTAAAATACACAAGTTTTGCTAGATGTCCAAAGTCTCCATTTTTGCAGTTTCTAATCATAAAGCATAATGATTATCAGCCACCATCTTCTACCTAAATGTTTACCTTCCAATACAATTACTTAATTTTCATATAAAATATTGGTTTTCTGAAGCTGTTGTCATGGACTTGCTAATCAGCAACAGTTTTAATAATCAAAATATAATCAATATTTTATAAGGAAGTAGAAAAGCACCTCTTACCATGTACATTAAAATATCTCTTATCATAACCATGGAGGTCTGGTGGTCATTCCATGCAGCATTTAGTGTATGTAAGAAATTGTTATTTAAGGACTCCTTGACATCAGCTCGCACCTGCAATGCAAAGGCATGATTATTTTCCCACTTTATTTCCACGACTGTATTGGTTGGATCATATTCTTCAAGGTTGAACACACTAACTCATATAGGTACCAATAGAAATATTGTGTACAAGTTGCAGCAACATGTATACAATATTTCTATAAATTTTGAAAAGAGAGGCATTACATTATTGTCTTATCTTTCCCAGGTATACAAACTGATGCATAGATATACTACCTATGTTTGCACTACTTATTAAAATACTTAAAATCAGTTTCAAATTTCCAATTTTAATTTGTATAAATACAATTTTCATCCAGCTAAGGCCTAAAAAATATAGGTTTGAATCCTATAATATGGCCAAAAAAATAGGATAGACAGTAAATTTATTTTATTCACCAAACATGAAAAGAATAACAACAGAGATATCTGCTGAAAACTATAGTTTTTTTTCTTAGGCCTAATTAGCAGTAACAAGCAATTTTAAAATGCCAGTAATGGAGTACTCAAACATTTATAATGATTAACACAATTTTTTTTGGAAAGGTTTTTATCAGTGTTAAGGGTATATTAAGATCCTTATTCAGCTGTTTCTGTATCATCATCACATGACATGTCACATAAATCATCACCCAGGTTGATGTGACACATCAGTTAATTAAACAATTTCTTTGTCTGTTCAATAATATGCTACCTTCAGCCTGGTAAGAAACTGTCACATGCCAAGCACTCTTTCTGCATTCACATATTTTCTGAGATTTAGATCCATTGATAACGCAGGAGGCCTATGTTATGATTCAAGATTATTTCATGAACATGCTAACGTATAAAAGATGTTGCCAGGCCCCACACAAGTCCACACTGAGGCACCTTATCCTTATATTACCTTCTTTATCAAGTGTTCTGTAACAACTTCTTTCAAGCCAGTATACAGTTTTTCCCCGTGTTTATGTAATACCATTGTGTATGCATTACGATAAAGTTCTTCAAAGCTAAGTCCACTGTTATTTTTCTTTTGTATTTCTTGTATTGCATTTTTTAGTAGTGACCATATATTGTTCACATACTTTTCATCCATTGTCATCTACAAAAAAAGAAACACATTCACTAGTTTCTCTTTTTGAAATGTGATCATGACATTTTAAAATACTCACACTTATCAAAAGAATTACATGCATAAAATGCATATCAAGTACACTCGCATATGTCACTATCTGTTTTCTACATACGTGACATCATCACAAATTCCTGATTCATTTGAACAACCACATATGCCCCCCATTTCACACTAAGTTTTATTTATAAATCATCTATTATATACACTAAGACAAGATCTCAGCAGGACATACACTTTTGTGCACTAAATTATCAGCAATCATACATCAGACAGAAACTAAGCTATTTGCATAATAATTATGTAGGTGATGACTTATATAGGTGAAGATGTTATTGTAACAGGGTTTACCTTGACCTTTGTCAAACTCTGGGTTGGGTACATATTATTTTTTAATTATTCAAAATGTTTTACGAAAATTTATAAATACATGTAGTTTTCAAAATAGGGTAAATGTAGGTAATTTCGTCCATGTAGGTAATTTCGGACACTTGAATAAAGTATCAAAAATAGCACTTACA
>JAOXYB010055367.1:0-11211 GCA_028565635.1 Phoronis ovalis
AATATGCAGGTCAACTAAATAAATTGTTTTTTGCATCAAATACTCAATTCCAAATTTTAAAACTCATGTCCACATTTGCATGGAATGGCCCTATACCTTTTCCTCTGCCATGCAGCTCTCCAGCTGTGACTTTAAATGAAAATAGAGAAGCATGAGCTGGGCCCTCAGTCCCTATGAACTCGTACACAGGATTGATGCCATGTTGTTCGCACTCCTCTTGTAAAGCCCTAATTGGCATTTTTGTTCCAGATAGGTTGGTCATCTGAAAAGGAACAATAACTTGTTGTTGTGCTTCATATATATTGTTTGTCAACTATTTAAGGATTTTAAGCAGAACTAAATATCCAATGTACTATAAAAGCAAGATTTATCTATTAAAGAATCCAAAATGTTGTCAATCTTAGGCAAGGGGTAAGCTGCTTTAATAGTTACGCGATTTAAGTTCCTATAATCACAGCAAAATCGTATAGAGCTGTCTTTCTTTCCTGCTAACACCACTAGTGATGCCCACAGACTATTTCAAAGGAGAAATAATTCCTTGTGCCAGTTGCTCATTAAGCAATTCTTGAGCAAGTTTAAGCAAATGATTGGGTACCCTGCAAGGTTTTTGTTTCGTTGGAGAAGAATCCCCGGTATCAATGGCATGCTTTACTACATCAGTTCTACCTAAATCAATAGGATTTCTTGAAAATATATCTTGAAACTCAATCAACAGTTCTTTGAACTCTTCACATTCTTGTGAAGCCAATAATTTGGAGTAATTTAGGTATAGCTCATTCAAATGATCAGGGAGGAGTTTTTCGCCCTCTACTAATTTATCCTGACTAATCTCACTTATGGGAGTCTGATGGATTATTTTGATCTGTATGTACAACATTAATGATTGGGTTTAACAGGGCTATATTAGTGTTTTGATATACGGTGATAGGTTCACTTGATAAATTAATCAGTCGTAGCGGAACTGTCTCATTGCCAGTATTAACCAATGTTCTACCTACTAATATTGGAGTTCCTTTATTCTTAAATTTAGCTGATGACTCAACAATTCCTAATCTAGGGATATTCTGCCTTCTATGTAATTTTGCATTAAAGGTTATTTGAGCTAATGGATCCACCACAACATCTTCAAATGTTGTAACTGTACAGGAGATGTGTTGGGTAGATTTATTTCTATCTATTAATTCTATGGTTATTTTATCTGCTACTAGTGTTAAATCACGGAAATTTAATAACATGCAATGTTAACCAATTATACGATCGTTCTAACAGTCATTTTTTGTTCTCACCTTTGCCGGTGTTCTTGCATGGCAAGCTTCTTGTCCTGCAGCCGTTGGCTTTTATGATTCAATTCGTCCATGCCTATGAAAGGAAAAGTAACAATACAAGTACAGCTTGACGAAGAAAGCATTAATGAAAAAGAAATAAACTGGTTAAGTACTCTAAAGCAGATAAGAATAATAACATGCAATGTTTACCAATTATACGATCGTTCTAACAGTCGTTTTTTGTTCTCACCTTTGTAATTTATCATTTTCTGACTAACTTTTCATTTGTATCTTCCCTTCTGGTGCGTAATCTGTCCATGTCTATAAAAGGAAAAATTAACAATACAAGTACAGCTTGACAAAGAAAGCATTAATAAAAAAGTATGCACAATCCTGGATTCAAGCCAGTGCACCTGTACAGGGGAATAACCTTCAAACATATTTAATTTTACTGGGTAGATGGAATATTCTATTCTACATAATGAAATTATGGCACTTGCCTCCTTAACAATACAGCATTACACTAAATATTCCAAATTGATTTTCCTTCTTTGATTGAAGACAACTCCCTAGGAGAGTAATAATCAGGATCACCTTTCCCCAAGTATCTTCTTGGCAGTGCCCCTTTCCTTTTGATTTGTTTTTGTCTAGAGCATGCAACTTCCTTGTTTTTTTTATTTTCTCGCACGGAAAAGTGGAGGTTTTTGCAAAAAAGTAGCCATCTTCCACAAGCTCTTCATCGCTCACCAGGTCGTCAGTCAGTCCAGTCAGTCTCGTTGTATCATCCATTACTGCCTGATGTTCCAGAAGGAGCTGAAAAAATTTACTAACTTGTTAATACTATAATATAGATAGCAATCAGACTTGAACTCCTTTTTACTGAGTGTCTAAGAATGACTTTCTTAGTAAAAGTAAAGTTGCAGGAAGTCTCATACATGATTTTCTTTCCCTGTACATTTAACTGAACATACATGTTTAGTCCATATACCTTACCTAAGCAGAAGTCCTGAACAAAATATTACGCTAAAATTACTATGACAAGCCACAACAATAAGCAGTCTCATTTTTTACAATAAATTGTTACCGTGACAGATATATTAAAATGTATATTGATAAAATGGCTATGAAGTTAAGGTATAATACTCACTCTTCGCCTTCTTTGCTTTAATCGCTTGTCAATTCTCATACCATCTAACTTTCCAGCACTTTCTAGTACGCGGTGCTGCCTTGCAGTTTTGAAAATATTATGTAAAGATCCGGAAAATTAATACCAGCATACTTAACACTTCATGTTCATCGAATTATCTTTGGTTGCCAAATTACTTTATTATCACACATTTGTGAATTTTTAATTTTTATCAACAAAATGAAAGTTGACATTTAACAGTTTCTCCAATCAGTTAAATAACTTTTTTAACTATTAACACAGACACATATATTCGATACTTACTAGCAATATCTCTATCTGAAAATGAACATCTGATAATTCTCCTTGTACAGATAACTCATCCTTTAAAATGCTTATCACATGCTGTGCCACTGTTTGATTTTCTGGTTCCAGATAGCTGTAAAAAAATGTTGACAGATTTTTAATTGTTTCTGTTCAGACACGTACCTAGTCCTGGTTCATGGCGTTCTGCACTAGCTCTAATAATCTGACTTGGGAGCTGTGCGAACAGTCATGGAAACATACACAGCCAATTACTGAAAAAGTGCCCAAACTTGGAAATCTATTTAATTCCTACCGAGTGAGTTCATAGATCAAGGTCCAGATACTCTCTCATTGCAACTCCTGCACTGGCACCCAGAGGGATGAGGTACTTGTCTAAAAACTGGGTTGGTGTGTGGGGCCCTGGGTAAAATGAGCTTACTGCATGGTGAAAACTGAATTCAAGAGTTTGAAATGGTGAAGGGAGTAGTTGAAGTTGGTTCATCAGAGAGTATCTGGACAGTGATGTATGAACTAATTTGGCAGAAATCTGGGCACTTTCACTGTAATTATAAGTTTTCATGACTGTTCGCACAGCTCAAATGTCAGATTATCATTTTCATTATCTATAAGTGCAGAACGTCTTGAACCAGGACTAACACATACCAAGTTAACGAATATAGTATGAGCTAGTTAACAAAATGGGGGTTAGATTATCAAGAGCTATAAGTGCAGAACGTCTTGAACCAGGACTAACACATACCAAGTTAACGAATACAACACGAGCTAGTCAACAAAATAGGGGTTATTTCATTAGCTTCGTCTGATTTTAATAATTTAGTATTCAAACATATTTAACTGATGAAATGTTTCATTGAGAAAAAAATGGATGGCGCATATTTATAATTTAGCATAGCTATTTCATATCACATACAGTTTCTAAATGGATCGAATACATTAAGTTATATAACCAAATATGACCAGTTATGACAGCCCATATATCATGATATATACAGTCTTAAAGAATTTAAACTGTGTTTATTGACATGAGATCACAAATATTATAATGAGGTAATCAGTTAAACACATTTGACAACCTTTGCCCTCAAACAATAACATATCTATTTGATTGTTGTGTGACAGATTCTGTGCATATTTAAAACGAAATTGTTGTGAAGGCAAGGAGCAGTAGAACTTTATGTGAACAAGGGTACCGAAGATATATATTCAACACTTACAGCAGATTAGTCTTGAATTGCGGCATACCTTCCACTTTACACAGCCGCCTTGCCGTTTTCTGCAAGAAAAATTAAATGCAAAATTACATAGCACATTCAGTTAATTACAAAATGTCCTAAAAAGTATTTAACTATATGAATGAAATGGAAACATGTAACAGAATATGCCTATAACAGCTAATAGACACAAATAACCATATTATGTATTTCCTCAACAATCATAACTCTTGTGCATATACGGCAGTTATGTATTTCAAAGATAATGCAGTTTCTGCATAACATGGTAGATATCAAGATCACATATCAAACAGTTTTTCCTTGCACTCTGTTTTTTATTGTCATGGAGATATTACTCACATGTTATCTGTATTTTATGGAGTGTTTTGGCTTACAACATCAAGGCCGTAAAAAGAATGTGTTGCTAGTAGTTACCGAAATATTGCAAGATCTATTTGGAAAAAGCTCACCAAATAAATCATTTTTCATTAAAGTTTGGTTATCATTGCAAACAAATTACTTATACGTTATTAATAATTATAAGTATTAAAATTCAAAAGACCCTTCTCATGTATGGCTGTTCTGTGCTGCCCCCCCCTCAATATAAATAAATCAAGCATACATTCAATATAAATTATAACAAATCTTCAGTACTATTTTTAGAATTTACTATATAATACATGTACTCGAAAAATGTTCCTTCTGCTATTTCGTTTCGTGATTTTTTAAAGTGAGTTTCTTGTTTATTCACATCGATATATACATCTAGCCAGCTTTTTTATAGACTGATATTATGATGAAAGACGTAATTTTGAAACGAGCTCTACCGATATTACTTAAAAGTTTATTAAAATTTACATGTGACTTTGATCCTTATAGCATGAATTTTCACCATAAGTTTCTTCAATAAATTCAAAAAAGATTTAAAAAAATTTGTCACAGCAAGTATATGAGAAATTAATATCAAAGAAGCTGAACATTTTATATACAGTGTATTAAATATATAGATTTGTTATTCAAAATTGAATAGATGCTTAATTAACATTTGCTCATGACTGTTTCACAGATTTAATATTAACATTATCCTGATTGGCTTACCATGCTGTCCTCGATGTACATACAATGGGACATTGCATTCTGATTGGTTGATTAGTTGCTTGATACGTCAGCAACTAATATTTGTCATAGTGTTTGATAAGTTTGCTTTTTAGTACATAAAAGGGATGTTTCCATCAATGGTGGTGCATTGTGATTTTTGTTTAATCTGAGTGGGTTAGGTAGTTTAAGTCATCCAGACTGGTTGGCAATACATCAGTAATTTCTTTGATTGATCTCCTTAATAGGAGATGGGGGTTGTTCCTTGCTACAGAGTTGGTTATGGTTTAAGTTTCTTGTTTATTTATTAGATATCACAGTACAATAGAGTTACAATACTTATAACGGAAAATATAAAGCTTTTAAATTGATTAGCCCTTCTTGGAGGGAGTGTAGTCCTAAAAAGGACTGTTGTTTTTACCTTTCAGTCCTCAAGGGGATGATAAGTATGAATTAGTGGTCCTGAAACACGCTGTTTGGTTTTACTGCTGAGGTTCGGCTGGTGGAGCTTTGTTATTTGCTCTTTTGTACATTTTCTTCTCTAACGTATTGGTTTTAGCCAATCAAAGAGCTGGGATGTCGATACTATTAGCCAATCAAATGACTGTTTTAAGTTTTTGGTTTCGAGATTGTTTAGTGCGTTTGCATCTAGGATACCCTAGATTTGATTTCTCAGTTATTTTGTTTATATTATACCTGTTGCCAGTATTTTTTTCCTTCCTTTTTTAATGGATTAAAAACTTTTTAACAGTAGCAATTGTTGGTGTCTTTTTTTTGTTTGATGTTATTGGTTTGTTATTTGTTTTAAAGTTGTTTGTGGATGAGATAAAGTAGTTGTTGCTATTATTTATTTCAAACCACTTCTGCATATAGGGGCAGGAGAGTGGAGTTTTATAATGGCACTGTTTAGGCCATGTAGATTTGTATGGTTCCGTGTATTCACAAGTTTATTTATGAATTCCTTCGGCCCTGCCACAGGATAATTGTTGAATTTAGTAGACATTAAGATGTCCTCTCTCTTTCGCTTCATGGGTAGCATCATTTGCCTTTGAGCAACGGTACTAGAATCTACCGTGTCCATTCCATATTCCAAAACACTATGTGTTGCTTTGATATGCGGTAATTTAATCTTAATCTTCCATTTATTTGTCATGTTGAGTGGTGTAAGAACATACGGGTATGTCAGTGGCATCATTGCAAATTTCTGAAACGTAAAGAAGTTTGTTAAATTCATGGCTGATTGCATATGTTCCTTTGAATTATTTTTGGTATATCTGCTGACGTGGATTCACTTCTGTCACTGTGGTGAATAGAACATGTATAACCATGGCCAACTGTGCCACCTGGCCTACCACCTTGATTAGCACACCTGATCTTCATCATTTTCAATCTAAAACTTAGGATAACACATTTAATAAATAAACAGTGCTGTAAGATTTTAGTTATTAACAGCAATAAAATAACTGTTGAACCTAGAACTTTAGGTCTCCCAAAAAAGACTTACACCACAGAGTATTTGGGTGATTTACAGCACTGTATATATAAAATGCATGATAATGGTAATCTTGTATTGTATGAGTCTCAAATATATATACAATGTTAATCATTAATAGGGGCTGGTACTTGATTAGTACATAATTTTTTAGGTCACTATTTTTCATCTTCTTCCTCTTCTTAAGAACATACGGGAATGTTCATTGGGGGTGGAATTATCGCAAACTTTTGTGACATACAGAATTTTGTTAAATTCACGGCTGATTGCATATATTTCTTTGTAATTACTCTTATGTCAAGTTGTGTCACTGCTGTGAATGAAACGTGCATAACCTTGGCCAACCCTGCCGCCTGGCCTGTTTTTGAATAGGATAGTGTTAGTACAAATGCAATACATTATTTATTATTTGGCATATTATTGTAACGTCTCTGTTTGATGGTGGTCTACCACTAATTGTAAAGGAATAGTTGTGAGGCGTCGTCAATTGTAAGGTCAGTGTTGTCGGTAGGTAGTGTCGTGTAACTGGTTGTGTGGTAGATGGACAACGAGTTGTTGAAATATGAGCCTTTATTGACACGTCTATTCGGTTGGCTGTCAGTTACAGGAGAGAGTGAGTATCCGAAGATCTCCAGTTTTTATCGCTCTCCTGAGCCTCATTTTGGGTGCAGACCGGACAAGGCCGAATCCGGAGGATGTAGGACATTACATTATTAAGACTAATGTAGTCCTTATCATAGGTCCAAATCATATATAAACTTTAATTATTCCGGGTTTCAAAATTAAAGTGTGCAAAATAGTCTACCCTTCAATTAAATAGAATAAGAATCGTAGAAACAATAAAAATGTTAGAAATCTGAAAATTTGAATGTACTTACCTCAACAGTATTGCCTTCTTCGCTTCTTGATATCGAATTGAAGTGTGCCGGACTTGAAGTGTGTCAGACCCGCGAAAAAGATGACACGTGATTCCGAAAATTCATAATATGTTGATTTACATAAGAAAGGGACTTCGTGTTGTCGCTATGGATGTGCCAGTTTTTCTTATTCAAGGGAATAGATCACGCAATTGTCACTGAATGAAATTATCCTACACTAACGCATATAACCTGTGGTGTAGCCTACACCAAATGAACATTATATTTTGTACAGAACATCTGTACGCTTAAAAAATTAAAACACCAACCCTGTCAACTCATATTGTCCTTTAATTGATTTGCAGCAGTAATGAAATCTGGAAATAAATCTGGCAATGGTGTAAGATTTTAGTTGTTAATAACAATAAAATAACTATTAAACCAAGAAAGATCTCCAAAAAGGAATTACACCACAAAGTAATTTGGATTAATTGCACAGTAATGATAATACTGTATTGTATGATCCTCAAATATATGTATAAAATGTTAACAGTTGAATAATTGATTAGTTTAGTACATAATTTTTGGAGTCACTTTAATTAAATTTCCAAATTAATAACAATAAAATACACACATGTGTTATAATTAAATTAAATTCTAACCATCTCCAGTTTTTCTTCCATAGCATCGAAGAATCCTTCAAAGGTGTCGGTGGCTCCTTCGGACAAAAAGTATTCCTCTTTCTTTACCTGTCGAATGATACTTACGGATCGCATAGAATAAGTTGCTAAGATCCAGAATATCATTGCCCAGAACAGGTTTTAGATCACGCAATTGGACCTGCTGCTTTTTAGGGCAAACCACCAAATGCCTATCATTAAAACCTGAAAATGCGTATTTTATTTTTTGTATAAAAGAGTTCACGTTTCTGCGCTAAGCTCACTATCATACTAATAACAATCTAATTAATGGGAACAATTACTTTACTAAAAATCAAAAAAAGGCAAAGTAAATAGATGTGGTGTTTGATATATTCACCATCATAGTCGTTGAAATTCAGCCAAGCAGCCATAATAGATGGTTTATACTGCACAATCGTTATATGCATGTATTTTCTGTACACTTAAATCTACCTAATTACATAAGTGGACAGTTGTCTTGAACAGGTGACTGTTTGACCAGCTGGTGTATTTTCAGAATGCTAGCAATTAAGTTGATGTTATCTTATATATCAAAGATAAATTTTTTTATATTCGCTAATTTTAATTAGATGCTAACATTTGACAAAAAAATATTAACCGGTATAGTTAAAATGCGTTTTTTCCATAGACGCTGTACCACATGTCCAAGTATTTCCTCCGTTCAAACTCGAGTGCTTTTCTGTTACAGTGCGATCCAGAATTATTGCCTCATGGCTCATAGAATGTTGATTCCTAATAGTGTTAAAATAATAATAGGTTAATGTCTAGTGTCTGTGTGGTGTTATCTTTTAAATGTTAAGGTACAGTAAAAGTGACACTTAGTGGTTGACACCTTATGTATAGGCTATACTATACATTACACTAGTGTTCGCAGACATATGTTCAAACATAATAAAGTCCGAATTCGTGCTAAACAGTGTTGTATTTTAGAGTGACAATCTACCAAAAGCACTCCCAGAAATGTTCACATGCTGTATAGGACTAGAGCAAAATTCGAGTTACAGATAATGTTTAGCTATAGGAAAAATTAGTATTTTTTCCTGGAGGCACTGTTGCTCCGCCAGGTAGTGAAACTGTGGGTTTTGAGTATATATATACTAATATAAAGAGGGGAAGTTTAAGTAAAATTAAACTCTAAATGCACGAATTATAGTAGGTTTTATATGCTTAAACATGAGACTATATATAAGGGGTGGCGATGCATTTTGGGGCAATCCTTTTATCAAGCCAAATTAGACTTGTGTGTTCTAGAAATGCAGTGTTTCAAAAAACGTAGAAGTCTTTGTGATTGGATGATGCCTTTACTAGGTTTAATCATATTAGCTAAAATATTTAGCCGTAGGTGTGTTCATTTACTCGGTATTTCTTTAAATTTTGAACTGTATATTGTAAGATACAGTCCGTGTGTTAGGTATAGAGAATATTCTATTAGCAAAAAGTTAATTAGCCCTTTTTAGAGGGTGCGGGTGGCACTTAAAGTGCCGTTTGTTTGAATTTTACCAGCCTGCTATACGGCAGGTTTTGCCGCCTTCAGTCGTGACTTATTTAGGTTGAGAAATTGTTCTAATTTTTCCATTTTTTCTGCTATAGCCAAGTTCGAGTCGATTAGAGAATTAATGTGTCTAGACTGCATTGCAGCTGACTCTTGTAAAACAGCAACCACTGCTTTCTGATTAGAGGCCTCTTTTGGCTCGGCTAGGTCTTGTTTCAATTTTTTTGATTCAACAGAAGGATGGACAGATGCTGGGTAAGTATGGTTTTGTTTTTTGCATCTGCCCCAGACAGAACCTCTTGGATGGCACTCCGGGAAACCACCCGCAAGGTTTCACCTGACTGACAGGCACATAAAACCTCTGGTGTCCAATTCTTCTACCCACTCGCTCCACTCATGTAGTCAGACGCTGCAGTTCTCTATTTTTGAGATCTGCTTTTGATTCGATAGATGTGACAACTTCTTTTCCAGATCCGGCACCATGCCAGAGGGTTTCTAGAATGCCAAGGTGGCCCCTGACACCCCAGGCTGTCTGGACTCTCGAGCCCTTCTTGGAACCTGAAAATAGATGCAAAACAAAGCTTGAGTATTTGGCAATTAACATCAACAACTGGATGTCTAGCATGTACAGAGTGACACAATAATTCTTTGAGATATACAATGTAGCTTGCTGAAAATTGACAAAAACCAATAGGCAATCCTAAAAATTATACGGAATAAACTGAAAATCAAGGTTTTAAAATACATAAATTTTAAGAATCTTTTTGAAAATTATGTGCTGAAATAGAACAGAATAATATCATAAAACTGTCAACAGACAAGCAGTAGACACAACTACAAAAGGTTTTGCACTTAGTATATACCTACTGTGTAAGTTTTGACTTTACACAGACAAATTATGTGATTCCTTTTACAAGTATTATCTTTTGTGACAGATTGGTTGTCAAGGGGATTAATCCTGCTGCAGAAATTAAATCCTCAAGTTCCCTGACCGCTTTTTGAAAGTCATCCTGGGTGCTTGATTGCTTAATCTGCAATGCAAATAAATAATTTCGTAGTCTTCAAAAATGCTAACATGGGTTATTAATTTATGAAACAAACATTGGTAGTAATGTGTATTATATGTCCATGCCTAGATAAAAGAACATTCAGTAATTACACTGGTGCCAACAGAACCATTCATTATTGCAAAAAAACTACTTAGGAATATGAATACTAGGAACAAGACTCAAATCTGAAAGGTAATAAATATACTAATAGTTTTTGTATTATACAAATATAGTTTCATTAAAGCCACAAAAACAACATATTTAAAATATATCAAAAACATGTTTCCATTATAAGTTTTACTTTGACTACTTTTACCAGTTTATAGTTAGATGCCATACTCTTCAGTATTTTGAATGCATAGACATTGTGCATGCGCTCATTTTAAATATGGTATAAACATAAATGATATAATTTCATAATTTCTAGAATATAATCTTTTGACCCAAGTGATATACTAAAATAAACTATATTATACATTAATAGTGGCTCTATTCATTGTGATATAGAATTTTATAAACATACAGTATGTTAGTATTACATCAATTTGATTTCTATTTATTACCTGTAAAATCTTGTTCTGCAAATCATAATCTGG
>JAOXYB010055378.1:0-11211 GCA_028565635.1 Phoronis ovalis
TGCAGTTACGCATAAAACAAACAAGAGTAGCCTCGTAAAATTGAAAAAGATTTATTAAATAAACCATTGAAGAATGATTTCGTCTTGTACAATAGACTTAAAAGTGGAAATTTTCAGATCTTATCAGACAGTGTCGCCTGAAATTTTATAAAGAAGATAAATTATAAGTTATGTGAACGAACCAAACATTTCAAATGAAATAACACTACATCAACGATATCTTATCATCTAGAAATAATACGGGAACAATCTATTTTGATTGTGCTAGGTACTTATAATTCAAATTTCGAGCAAACGAGGAAATATATTATTATTATTTAATCGGATTGTGAACTGCAATTTAAGTTTAACTTTAAAAAACACAAAGGTATATATATTTTGGTTTTATGTTAGATAATGTATACATGTGGGCTAAACCACAATTAACCGCGTGTAGTAGTTTGCATTTTTTTCCGTTGAATCTCACTAAATCAACATTTGCCTGGATTGCTTAATTAATTCATTTATTTATTTTCTTATTATAGGTGATGCATATACGTTAAGTCTAGATGAATGTATGATTTGCAAAGAATATCGATTTTCATCAATTTTTGGTATTTTTTTAGACCCATGTGTTAGATACGTGTGTGTATTGCGTACAATGTGTTTTTCTTAGGAATTTGTTAGTCACCCTTATCTCATACTATGTAAGTACCTTTAAAATGTCCCGCCCTTGTCCCATGACTAGTACATTAAATCTAACCTGTGGTAACCTATAAGTAAAACACACCTTCAGAGGTACATGTTACATGTATCTGCATGCCCTAGATTACTGATAGATACAACATGTTGGGAATTGGTATACCCATGTACAATTTGTCATTCAAAACTTTACTATCGGAATAAAGTAAAATATGTCTCCAAAGCTAAGTGAATAACAATGCATGTTTACGGCGCGGTTAATGCTTCGCCACAACATACAAGTAGATACGTATACGATAATTGTCATCGCAAAACAAGACAACGGACGATTCACCCTATATTATCTTTCATCCGAGATATGATATTCGTCTATACAACAGAAAATAAAACAGAAAGCTTATCTCCCAGGGGTTTCTGTTAAGACAGTCACATGGAGCTTTGCATACCCACCGCGATTAAATACAAATAAAATACAATCTAGACTTCAACATAGGCAAACTATATATAGAAGTGGCCTTAAATGAGTCTGTTGACGAAAACGATCAACTTGTTCTCAACTTCTGTCCAGTTAAGAGGAATACTACATATCATTAATTTTACAATAATAAAATTGAAACATAACATATCAGTGGGTAACACAAACTATCATATAAACATGTATACAAGCATTTAACCTATCGGGATTGCCGCAATCTGTTCAGCTTTTACAGATAACAAAGGTCTTCCTTTTAAGTTTAAGACTCATGGCTCGAAAGTACTGCATAGGTTAAACGTTAGGGACGTGCCCATGTCGAAATTGATGGGAGTGATTGACTCGCCACGCGCGGGCATGCGAGGGGATAAATAAATAAATATACTTTATATACTACATTTAATTTACGAGGCAGGACCGTAATGGCTATAAACTTGTACTTGACGATGATTGAGGCGCGGACTGATCTTGAAGCAGTCTGAATCTAACTAGATCTAGTGATCTTGAATCAAACTGAATCTAACCAACCAATGATCATGTGTGATGTAACGTCCAGGTGTCTAGCGCTCTGTGTGTGTGTGTGTGTGTGAAGGTGGTGCGCGCGCGCGCGCGCGCGTGTGTATACATGTACGTGTATTGAAATCAACGTAAATGACTCTGGTCTCGGGGGACACCGTGGTGGACTTTTGTCAGTACATATAGCCACAAGTGAGGACAATAAAACTAGAAACGTTGTGATGCACTGGTTTAGATTTGTCATTAAAATAGGTTCATAAATTGCAATTATTAATTTTCTCATTTCCCTAGGGCAACACAAAACATCTTACAATGTTTTACCTTCATCTACTTACCTACATTTTTTTAAAACCTAAAAATAGCAATTTGATCATGAATTAACGGAAGCATATTTATTTTTTTTAATGTGGGTTACATAATAAACTACATGTTCACTTTATATTTTAGAAAAATCAACCAAATAAAGAAATTTAAGTTCTTAATTGTCGAAATTATTAGAATTCACTGTAATTTGAGTACAACCGTTAGTCTCTGTAAGTTAAATGTTTTAGATATAGTCCATTATGTATATGGGCCATAGCTTGATCGTTATGTCACACTGAATGCGGGGTAATTTCACATTCCGAAATTTTGCTTTTAAACTATGTGTGTGCTAAGCGCGAAAGAAAAATGGAGCAGAGGAATATAAGAATAAATTTCAAAACATATATAAAAGAAACATGAAAGTACTGTAAAAGAAGAGTTTGAACACACAAATAATTTGATTTACCTGTTCAGTGTTACCAGTTTTCGTCCTTTTGATAATTAGATGTAAATTCCACGTATTTTTCGATGTGTTTTTTTGTGTGTAATCCGAGATGTTTCAATCTTCTAACATTTAGTACAATTAACAATCCCGTCGATACACTCATATGATGTGACTGGTCTATCGTGCTTTCTGTTTGTATACTACACTGTTTATCTAGTGCACGCGTAGATAACGTTACTGGTTCAGAAACTGATATGATTCAGAATTAAAATGTACACATTCTGGGTCTCTAAGATACCTTTGGTTGAATTCAGTATTTAATTACGAGTCCTGATGTGGATTTATGTCGCTAATGCTTGGTTTGGCAGTTTTAATATTTGACTAATGATACGTAGTGTTACGTTACAGCAGAACTTATATTAACATTGCTTGAAATGTATAATTTAATGTGTAATAACTAAATATATACATACTTATATATCTCAGCAGATCTATGTCAGCACTTTACATACATAACCCAGCATAAATTAATCACTGAAAATATTTTCCAGTTATCGGGTGAATTTGAAAGTCATGTCTGCTTTAACATGAAAGTAACGATAATTTACACACACCACTATCACGTTTACAATATATTAGCGCATTGTGAGTTACGTAGTGGTGCTCGAGTATCTGACGCAACGTCTTTGTGGCAAACACATGTTTATATTTTGGCTTTATGCTAACAGACATATGCACAAGATCCAAATTTTCAGTGTGTAGAAGCAACATCTTTCTTGTTTCAATTGAATCTCATCAAATCAACATTTTTGTGAATTGTTCATTTAATTTATTTATTTTCTTACTATAAATGGTGTATAATATTGTAAGTCGAGATGATACATTATCGATTTGCAAAGAATATTGGTTTTCTTTATCTTTCTACGTTCTGAATTTTTCGTTCAAAAACTCTAGTTTACACTTATTAAAGACTAAACCCCATCATAACTAGAATTTCAGAACTCCTGTGTTAGATACATGTGCTAATTCAATGCAATTTGTTATTCATTCTTATCTCACATATATACGTGTACATCCAAAAAATGTGCCGCCCCCTGTCCCATGACTAGAAAAATTCAAATCTGACCCCTGATAACCTACGAGGAACCACACGCCTCCTGAGGTAACATATCTAGACAAGTTACATGTATCTGCATTTAGATTATTGACATAACGAGACAGTTCAGTGATCAGATGCACCCCGTACATCACAAACAGCTTTTAAGAAATAAAATTGAGTACATTTTTTAAAATGCAGTTCGATGAAATTCGCCATAAAAAATATGTATTGTAATCAAAACAAAACAACGAACTGTTCAACCAACTTGATCTAACATTGCAGAGTTTTGTATACGTCAATAGAGAAGAGTAAGTAAACAAACTTATCTCCCAAGATTTTGCATTAAGACTGCTAAATGCAGCTATGCAGACAGACAGAGATAAAATTCCGAGTCAAATACTGGCCAATAAGGAAATGCAGCGGCTTACAGTACGTAATTATATGAAAACTACAGCAAGACGAAGGAATGATATGTCTTGATCTGACATGATTCTGAAATAAACGTTATTTAGTAATAGCGTGTAAGACATCAGTTTGGAGCTATTTAACTTGCGACCGATGACATGCCGCCAAAAAATGCTCTCTTATATTCCTGTTTTGCATTTTTTTCGACAAAAAGTACAGTTCTAATATTTTTCCAGAATCAATTATTCGATTGGTTTAAATATTTTTTTAATGTGTTAATGTAGTGAAACGAAATGACACGAAGTTGCATAAAAATGAGAAAGCGCATTATACCAGTTCATCTACCGAAACTCAATTAATTTAAAATAATTATGTGGAGTTGTTAACTATTTGTTTGAATTTGCATATTTTGTAGCGTTTCATCCACATTGACTCAATTTCAATATTTTTTCATAAATAAAGCAAATCACATATATATTTTAATTTTGATGTTTTATTCATCTTGCAACAAAATGAACCTTAAAATCTAAAATTTTTGTGATATGACTGAATCAATATGACCACCATTTAGGACGGGGTGGGGGTAAATTTTTATAATTTCTTGGGTATAGATTATACATTTGTAAGAATTTTGAAAGAACAGGCGCTGTAATAACAGACATTAGTAGTTTTCCTCAGAATTATTTTACGATTACGAGGTAATTTATGCGTGTTAGTCCTAACTGCAGAGACATTATTTAATATCTTTAAATTGGTTCCCTGGAAGTGGCAAGGCGTTTTCTATATTTGGCACATGTCTGTAAAAAGAGTTGCTGATATATGAGTTTATCGTTTATCGTTCAATGAGTCGCTAATAGTTAACATTATGTAAACTGTTGTTGCCTTTTGACGAGCTTACAGCCAGCACTCGTGATAATAATGATGCATTATGTTTAATTGATAGAATATGCATATATAAACTACTGTATACGGGAAAACTGAAATTTGCATATACCTAAAACACTAAAACATACAACAAGGTGAAATCTGGATGGTGCCCTAATATGAAATAGTACCTTTCGAATTTTTTGCAATACACATGATAGTTTCTCATAAAAATATGCTAAAACTATTGGACGACAACTTGACCTTGAAAAACAGTATTCTCACCATGGTGTTACACGGGATTTTGACATATGATTGCTGCTGCCGTCATTTGCATACGAATTACTGACCTATAGTCTCCAGGGAAAAAAACCTTCATTATCCAATTACGGTTAATTACCCGAGATTCAGCTTAAAAAGGAACCCTGCCATAACTTGTCTGGTACGTGGTTCTGTATTAAGCCTAAAAAAACTGTGCTATCCGCGGATGTGAGAAATACTATTAAATTATTTTTAAAATTACATATAAAGGAAAAATTAGAGTTAGAACATATCAATGATTTATATATACACATTTGTTAAAATGAACGTATTGGTAAAATACAACATCCTGTTAATAGGATACGCAGAACAATCATGTACATGTATCTGTTAAAATGAACATTTTAAATCAAGCTCTTTAGCTAACTGCGTACAGTGACATCTGGCTAGAATACTATGTTTCAATGTTAAGTAGTTTTAGCATTTTTTTGTAAAGATTCGTTTACTACAGACATTTAGAAATAATGAATAAATAGTTAGGACAAATTTAGTGAAGAAAATGGCCGAGTGGTCGTACTTCGAAGACTTAGAATGACTAAAATAATCACATAACTGCTATCATACTTACCTTAACACATGGACATCTTGTGCTTATTACATAACAACTGTTGACTCAGGGCTTGGAGACTTTCATATCAGCAAGTGGCAGATGAGAGGAAGATCGACATTGTGGATTCGCCTCGGGGGGATTGTGCAGGGATCTCGTGTTAAAGTTATTAAAGTTATTAGTGTTAAAGAACACTAGAGTCATGTGTACAGTTAAATAGCAGTTAAAAACTTAATGAATTTACATAAGGACATGTTGCGTGATTCGTTTCGGTTTTGGCAGTTGACCGACCACTGTTTTGGTCTATTTTCTTTTTCATATTGCGGGTTTGTGTTATCTGCTTGTTCTTGTATCGTTAAGCATGTTTAAAGGTAGATTGTAGAAAACTCTGATGGGTTTAAAGAAATATTTGCCATAACTTTTGTACAATTTATGTTAGAAATGTCTATCGTAAGCCGGATGTCTGCCCCTACTAGCAATGTCCACCTTTGAAGTGAGAGTAAAGGTATATCTTACTATCATATCTGTCAAATAATGACTTAGATGCATGCTACCACTGTACTATGGGACTACTCAGGACAACCTGAGACTAATATAACTAAATATAGTCTTAGGATGCAACCAAGAATAACATAGGATTGGCATCAATATATAAAAAGTAATTTAATAGTATTTATTTTGCAGATGTCCTTGCAATCGTCATATGTATAAGGACAATTGATTTTCCCATCCACTTCTGTAGTAAGTTCATGTAACTTAAATCATTATAAAAATGTCCCAAACATTGCGCGAAGAAAATTGACCTGTTAAGAACTGAAGATTATTATGTATACTACTCCCCGCCAGTTAATTTTTCGTGCAGGCATGACCACCAACATTTTTGCTATTCCACTATGCAGACTACCCCGGAAAAATGCGACCTCACAACTGACAAATTTCATAGCTTTGCCCTAGCTCAAATAATCCTATCAAATTTTAGTTTATTTTACTTTAAAAAGCTAATATTAGTTTCAATCTTTTGTACAGTAAGTTCCTTTCAAAAAAAACAAACAAAAAAGCCGTTTGTGTCAGTATCCTCCAGATAACGTGAGATTGTCCGAAATGTCCTTACCCTTTTCTAAGATGTGCCCTAGTTGACTATGCCTATAACCTGGGTACATCTTAGGCAATGATCGAATCTGTTCGTCATCCCATATTTTTAAAAATACCGATCCGTCGTGTCTATGTCGTTACAATTTTGTCCACGCGACATTACTATTATCCTGGGACTCAAAACATAAAATGAAATAGAATACCCGCAACCATGAGTATATTTACCCGTAGTCAAGTCTGCGTGCAACCATAGGTTCAACTTTATTGTTATGTTAATGTGCCTTGATTACTGTCAAGAAATTAGATGCTTACCGGTTCAGTTTGTCTGAAGAAATTCATTACACAGACTATTTTCTTATAATGCATTTAGAATTTATTAAACATCAAGCAGATTTACAAAAAAAAAATTTATATTTTTTTTTTTGCAAAATAGAATCTCAAATTTAAATGATAAAGGGGACCTTAAGATAGAATTAATACATTTATCTAAAGGCGTAAAGGCTATGCGTAAATCGTAAAAATACTCACATGAGTATTGTAAGTGTATACAAAATGTTCATTTCAGTACTTTAAATTAATTTTGTGGCATACATATATTATTTAATTTTATAGAAAAGAAATGGCCATATTCTATCACAAACATAGTAAATGCACACAACTATGCACATTTTCTGACGACGCCAGATACTAATCAATTTGACAAGTCCCAATACACCAATTAAACTTCTTTGTCAGAAGAAATATAAGAAAGTACAAACTTGAATGTATATTTGTTTGATCTCCTGCACACACTATGACGATGGTCATCAGAAGTAGTAGAATACCACCAGCTATTCCACTAACAAAGGCGATCACGGTCATCTTGGACATACACTCGCCATAACCACCAACAACAGTAATATTAAACGTATCTTCGGGACACCTATAACAAATAAATATATTTCAACACCAAAGGTTCAGACAAACATTGCCATTTCCATACAACAGATGAAACGCAATAATAAGACAATGACATGAAATATGTGAACTTAACATGTTCTTCATAGTTTGAATCAAAGCCGAAGAGGAATCTCGATTTAATTTTACCCCTCAGAATTGTAACCCACGTAAAGAGAAACCAAACACAGTTTTATTTTGTTATTAAAAAATTGTGTTGGCTCTTCAGAAAATTTAAAAGAACATGGCAACGACCAGTCAGAATCCACATGTTGTGTGCGCGGTACTTTTTGTCGAAATGCAATTAAGTGGTTAGACCAGTCTGAATAATTTCATCCACTAGTGTTCCTACCTTCTCAAATAACGTCTGATCATAATCATAGTTAATGTTTGTTATATTCCTTCAATTTAACATGAGCGAAACAATTACGTCATTAATCCTATATCAACCGAGATAAGACTTTCTCTCTGCTTCAGTTAGTGGTTCTGTTTGTGCTTCAGTTGATAGATTTGGTGTTGATGCTTTAGTTTGTTGTTCTTTTGGTGCTTCAGTTGATAGATTTGCTGTTGGTTCTTTAATTTGTGATTCTTTTGGTGCTCCAGTTGGTGGTTCTGTTGATGCTTCAGTTTGTAGTTTTGATGGTGCTTCAGTTGATTGATTTGTTGTTGGTGCTTCTGTTTGTGGTTTTGTTGGTGCTTCAGTTGATTGATTTGTTGTTGGTGCTTCTGTTTGTGGTTTTGTTGGTGCTTCAGTTGATAGATTTGTTGTTGGTGCTTCAGTTGATAGATTTGTTGTTGGTGCTTCTGTTTGTGGTTTTGTTGGTGCTTCAGTTGATAGATTTGCTGTTGGTTCTTTAGTTGGTGGTTCTGTTGATGCCTTTGTTGGTTATTTTGATGGTGCTTCAGTTGATGGCTCTACTGGCGTTGAATGTGTTAATTTCACTCTTCATCTTGTTTTTCTAGAAACATAAACATAACAATTAGGACATAAATGTAAACAAAGTAACTGTTAACAAGATTCAAGAAAATGAATGAATCATACATGCATTTCTATGGATAGTCATTTACATGTTCCTGAATCATGTCACTGCTGCTGCTGTTGTCACTGTCACTGCCAGTGCTGATTCTTAGAACATTTTTACTGCTTCTGTTACTAACACTGGGGTCACCACTGTATTTTTACGCCTACTTACATGCCCAAACACTGAGTCAAAGTCATGGTAGATGCTTTTTACATGTCTCCCTTTGGATGATTTTCTACTCTTAAATGCTGTTTTCGCTGACTTAATAATATTAATGTTGTCATGCACATATTACACATTTCCACTTTAGATGAGGCTATGTAAGCTGGGATTTAGTCAAGTATTAAATTAACAAAACTCGGAAGCACCTATTGGTGTATCTGTAGTTTTAATAAAATAAGTTTATTATACTAATCACCTAAACCGGACATATGTGATATTCTCCTAAATGACTTAGCTCATCGTGAGTGCAATATATGTATATATGATTTGTATATCATTTGCCTTTATCACAAGAAATAAGCAATAACAAGACAAAAATAGAAATAAGAGTTTAGTGATCAGTAATTAAAGGGAGTAACGGGCAAAAGCATTGACTCCTGTTCTATCTTTAAGGGAATGTTCAGAATTTATAGTCGGGATGGGCAAAAGAGAAAATCGTGGTTATTAGAGGGATACAAATAAAATAGTGTTCCATAAATGCTATAATTTTTCCATCTTGCCATCAAACATGTTTGATAGAGTAGTCTATCTCCAATGCATTTTACTTTGGAAACGTAACTGCATTTTCAATGTTTAAACGTTTGTAGTAATAGGGAGATGCTTTTACACACCACACTAGTGGACGCCTTTTACAGAGCATACGATGTGTGACTGTTATTTGACATGCATCCCTGTCGTATGCTGATAATCAGCCTAGCTATAGACCAGGCCTTTATAATCGACGCGAGATGTGGCACGTAGAACGACTGATTGGTTATCGTGATGAAGCTTTTCTATATTGTAACACATAATTTCCTTCATTGTTTTTACATAAAAATCATATTTGTCAATCAATGATAGCAACGGTTTAGCATCCGTTCTGGTAGTAAATACTTTTGATAGCACCTTTGAAAAATACTACTGAAAATAAAATTACGCCGTCTCATTAGTCTTTCCTCATTTATATGCTTTTTTTACCTGTTCTTTCTTTCCAGTCGAAACTCGTTTTCTAACCTCACAATGGCAAGAAACATATTATTTTCGTAGCGAACTATACGTTTCATCTACTTGAATTTTATGAATCAACTGGGCCAATGTTTGAAATTTTGATTTTAATACAAGCTATCCATAAAGACTTTTTCTGCTTTAAACTTTCATCGGCGTTATGAGACATTACAATTGTCTTTTTTGGGGCTTTTACTTTTTCAGTGAGCATAGAGGGGGTTTCTAGGAAGTAAAATCGTTTTCTACATATTCTATAGCAATTAATACAACTTGACAATCTGATTGGTAGACTCATAAGGATATGATTAGCCTATGGTGATACTGCTAAGTTTATCTAGCGCAGCCTTAGATAAATTATCCAGCAACTGATGTCAAATAAATCTAAGTACACATCATGGGTTTCTAGGATACTTTTTCATTATATGTAGTTAGGTATTAGTATCTCTGGTATGGCAAATTTGCAAATATTTACTCGTGCATGTGGTGCATTATACACGTATAGCTGGAATTGTTTGATAATATTTAAAATGTAGAATTCACAGTGGCATCCCTCCGTAGTATAGCTATAAACAGAAGCAGACAAAGCGCATTAAAATTGGAAAATAATTATAATGCATTAAAATTAAAAAATAAATATAATAAGCAGCCGCAGAATAACTTCGTAATGCATGTTCAAAATGGGAGAATGCTTAGGTCTTATAAGTATCATCTGAAAACATATGAACACACCCGTTTTGTGAATGAACTAAACTTTACAAATGAAATAAAAATATAATGAATATATAATGATGTCTTATCTTATCATCTGCTTTGATATGGGAGCAGTTTACTTTATTTGTGCAATGTAACTCTAATAAAGATATATATTCAAAGCAAGCAAGTATTAAACAGACACAATAACATTTAACTGTGATATAAAATACTTTTCATTTAATATGAACGCCACGTTTACTTTAAGTTTATTTTTAAAAAATAATTCAAATTTTTTGATAAACTAACAAACACAAAATGGTATTTTTGCTTTATGCTAATTTTTTGTTGAATCTCATCAAGCCAACATTTTTCTGGATTGCATAATTAATTTTTTTTACATTCTTACTATAAATAATGTATATGTGCAGTAAGTCTATGTTACACGAATCATTTATTAAGAATACATTTTAACATTCACAGTAAAATTTTGAAACTTCTATGTTAGACCTGTGGTAACTCAATACAATATATATGCACCCGATGCGAATCCCATCACTCGATAAATAAGGATGATGGTTTCTACTAAATCTTCAATAAGTATGGCTGATG
>JAOXYB010055389.1:0-23904 GCA_028565635.1 Phoronis ovalis
TAGAAAATTATAATTTTCACCAATTAAAAATGGTTGGTCTGTTGTTTTCACTTTAGAATTACAAAAGTAAACTAGATGTTTTTTTCGGCGATATAGGATCAAACACCTGACATAAAATAGTGAAACAGACTATAGTAGTATTGTCCCTGGTGGGTTTCCATGACAGAACTATTAAATAATTATCCATTTCTAAAATTGTTGGGCTTCTTGTCAATAATGAGCATGGAGATAAACAATAAAAAATACAAAATTTTCAATACATCAGCTGCAAAGGAAATCATATAAATTAGATTTAATCTTTATTTCCAACACTCAAGCAATTCATAATTTCCAGTCTCACAAGTTTTCAACTGTGAAACAAATTTAGAATTCATCCCACACTACTTACTCTCCCTAATGTCTAAACTGCTAATCAGCTCCTTCACAACCAAGAAAGTCATCTGATAAGGGGATAAAAAAAGAAACTCATTTCTATTACCTAACTCCTTTCTTCTCTGTCCAAGTTCCTTCTTTCCTGTTACCCTAGGTCACACTCATTCATATGTTTTGACTTCACTGATGCCTTACCTTTTTTATTTTACTTGCTCCTGTCGAGACTCCAACCAAAGACATTTTGCTCCTCATTCAATTCATATAGTACTAGCAAGTTTCTGGTATACAAACTAACCTAACTACACCGCTACCTTGCAATTAATACAGCTTTAATTAGGTATGTACAACACATAACAACATCATAGATATATATATTTAAATGATTTACTTTGAGGCATGTTGGAATTATATATTTGAATTATTCTGATTTTGTATGTAACAAACAAAATATTGGTACAACAAAATCAAATCGCAAGTATACCTGCCCTGCCTAAGATGTACCAAATCTTAAATAACACAGAACCAGGATACATAATCACCTGTACACAGTTACACCTTTATACCCAATATCAGTACATTAAAACCATTTCTGGTAATGATTTACAACTTTGATAAAATAATATACTTACTGAAAATACATTATAGTATTCTGTAGCTGCCTGATATATTATGATGATTAATGATACAAAAGAAAGTTTGTCTAACTCCAAAAATCATACTTCTGCCTCTGTAGTACAACAGAGCAACTGTACAAACTCAGTAAAACCCAATTGATTTGCATAAACAATACAATTTAATAGCTTGACAACACAATGGCTAAGAATATAATGCTTCAATGAGTAATTTGCGGGCTTGTACAGATAAAACACTACAGGTAGTGAGTAGCAAACATGTTACATGGGTGTCAGAGCAATTTTGAAATAATCTCATTAGGGTGACCAATAAGACCTAGCATGACTCCAAATTTTCTTAAATGTTCTGTATTCTTTCACATTCTGTCATATTTGAACGCTGTCAGGTCTTCTACACTTCAATATTTTTTTACTAAAATTCTTAAAAATTGCAGGGTATTTTGTGACAATAGATTTATCAAAATGTAGCAAATGTAACCATAACTATACTAGACTTTAGTAAAGAAACATGTTACGTACCTATCCCTTTACAGAGACACTTTTTCTCGTAGCTTTTTCATGAAGACTTTCCATCGTTAATAAAATACAAAAGCGCATGTCTATGAGAAGTACCCCAGCACATTGTTAAAATGAAACACTCTTGAATTAGTAAAAGAAAATGTTGACAACTAAAATTAATTTTTTTAGTGTGTTTATAATAAAAAACACAAAGAATTTTTGTCCCAAATTGATGCAGCTGAATGTCCTAAAGTTGAGTTACATCACTAAATAATACACTTAATTGTTGAGTTCATTCAAAGACACTCCCACATTATAACATAACATGTTTGTGTTCTTACCTGTTTAGTTGATTTTTCAGTCGGAACTGTAAAATTTCCTCTCGAGAATTTTAATTCAAATTTGTGACTATTATTCAAAATTCCTTGAACACAATTATTCGGTGCATCTATTTTGCTCTAGCAGCATGTGTCTCATAATTTTCTGCACTGTTGTCAAAACTAATTTTTCATTGCTGCAAGTTTAATATTGCAATGGTGACAGATTGAGGATTAGAAATATTCTGTTAAAGACAAAAAATGATGACTATCACCTCAGAATTAATAAGCATTCCTTTTATTTTACAAAAATTTGTTACGCACTTAATTTACTATTCCTGTTTATTTTTACCCTGAACTAATTGCCACTAACATTTTAAAATTAAGATCTGTCATTAATATAAATGAATCAACTATGTCAGTCCAACAGACTAGTGTACTAATTACTAATTTATTTCAATTGCCAACAAATCCTTGTCTTATCAACTGAAAATGTGTTGTTTCGCTCAGAAATACTTTATATCTCTGTTATGTTATTTTGCTTTTAGCAAATTTTTCACTTAATAAATTCATCACTTCCTTGTGTGTCAAATTATCTCTCGTCTTTTTAACAGAACCATAATTTTCTTTAACAAACATTGCAAATTTATTTGGGGCAGAAAGTTTTCTAGGTGTGGCTACAGATCCATCTTTCTTGTTAACCAATAATTCAAATGACGCATGACAGTATCCACAAACTTTTTTTGTAACATCCAGAGATTTTGAATGGCGACCAAACCTGTAAAAATATACTTGATTACAGTATTTTACAACACTAAATAAATGTGATTTTGTGGAATGTTTTCTTAAGTTTTAATTCAATGCAAGGTAAATACTGAGGGTAATTCCACTTTTAGCTGTACAGTGGAAGGGAGGAAGACATTCTTAAAAGATCCAACAATCCATATATTTTTTACTTTATTATACACTATTATATGTACATGTATTGGAAACTCACTATCCATATTCCCTTCATTAAAGTGCCCCCCCCCTCCTGTATAAGTGGAACAACCTGATCATGCATTTGTCAAGATAACACTGTATACATACATGTATCACATGTACAACAGTAGATTCCATAAGTTTTGTGAATAACTAAAGTATAAAAAATAAGCATACATTAAAAATTATACAAAAAATCATTCATTCAATTAATACAACTACTGCTTTTATCTTCTCATCACACTGCCCGGCTTCTGTACAAAAATAAATACACAGAAGAAAAGTGTGAAACATCTGTCTGCAGGCATTCCATTCAAAAGGACAAAGAAAAAAACTTTCTTAGATCTGTTACATCCTCCGAATGCAGTGGCAGTCCATCCATATACACTCCTTGGGGAACGCATTGTGAGAATAACCCCTTGGCATTGTAAAGATATGTTAAAAATGCTAGATATATACCAAAACATGCACTTACTGATATGAGCATTTCGAACACCGGTATGTGTATTTAGTAGCAATGTCATAACTGTGACATCGCTTAATTACTGGCAAATCTTTATGAACATAATTTGCTTTCTTGGCCCTGAAAAATAAGGATATAATGAAAAAAATGATGTCAGATGTACTTTACATAATTATCAAGTATTTACTGTAATCATTATTTTTTTCATGTTTTGAAAATACTACCAGGGTCCTGCTTATTTTTGTCCCCATCCCCTTTGTAGTGATTCATATTATTTTTGTCTGCTCTGCCCCATAATTAAATTATTTTGAAATTATATACACCTCATTTACATTTATTTTCAAAACTGCTGCCCGGCAAATTTTTAATGGGACAGTTCTTACTTAATATAGTAATAAACACCTGCCTATAGCATACATAAAGACTGGATTTAATTTGGGTACAGATATATAAACAAACCAATACTTGAATAGTGCTGTTGAGTTTAAAATATCTGACATTTACAAAAGTATATATAACAAATCCATACTCACAGCATTTGCAGAGTAATGTGAGCAACACACTGGTTGTGTAATTATTCTAGCCAATTAAAACATTTAATTACTACATGTATGTTTTTTACACAATACTGACCAGTATTTCCAGAGAGGACCATGACCATCATTAGCATTATTAATCAACCAGACTGCTGCATGGCACATTTCATGGATTACGGTATCTCGGAGTCTCTCTAAAATATCAAACAAACATAACATAAATAATAATGTTACAGCTTAGTATGCACTTATCAGCTTTGTTTTTTAGTTTGTTGTAATTTACCTAAACCTTTTCAATAAATCCTCAAAGACAGTTCTTATAATTTTAGAATCAGCAATTACAAAAATATATATTTTTACATCTTATTTATAAACGAGATCCTACATACTTTTATGTTTGTTCAATAGTTTTAGGAAGATGTAGTGATTTATTTTCAATATTCTCAAAAATATGAGGATTCTCACGTAACATTTTACATTATATTTTACATTTACAATGCTCTGTACATTTATTTACAAAGCCCACAGCTTCACCAGCCTATTGCAATAATTAACCAAAACATCTCAGAGCAAGAACTGGATCCTTGGTTACTAATCTGTCATTACTAATATAAAAAGATTGACATTGTCTTATATAACCATGTTTTCTTGCATTCACATGCTCAAATGTGGATGTTCAGTCCACACATTTCACTACACATACCAGTCTCTTTGCATTTTGTTGTTCAATTTTGTTGTTTGTGAATAAATGATGAAAGTGATAACTTTTTTCCTAGCATTCAATTTATTCACGATAATTGAAAAGGATCTAGCTGCAAATTATTTAGTAACCCTGATGATGTTAACCGTTGTGGTGCAATTTGCATGCACTTGGTGGAGCCACCAGTTGGGCCCTAAACATTCTCAGTATTCGCATTTTGTGAATGAACTATGACGTAGTTCTTTATCTTGCCTTCATTGATTTTACAAAGGCAATTTATATTAGTATTTCAACACATAAACAATTATTCATTAATATTCTATATTACTTTGATTAAATTTCACCACTTAATGCATATCTAAAGTCGAGTTTTAAAAACTGACAATTGTATCCCACTGAGGATGTCGAATGCGTATGACGGTGCTGAACTCAAGTGCATGCAAATAGTCTATTACAAAACTAACCAGCTGTATCACAAACTTTATCTGACAGTTCAATCCTTGCTGTGTATTGTTTACTGGCAGTTTTCTTGTAAGCACAAAACCCTGCTGTCTTCAACAAACGCTTGTTCCATTTTACTTCAAAGTTTGATGATAACTGAAATTAAAAAAATATGTTTGAACACACATTAAGAAAGTAGAAATGAACTTAAATTCGGTGCACTATTTAAAACATGCATAGTTTGACAGGCCATAAAAAAGCTTAATTCACTGTACAATTTTTTTGTGATATTCTATATATATCTATATCAATAATAACAACATCTGAATTTAAATAAAAAATGGTATAATAGTTAATACTGTGTATGGTATTTAAACATGAGGAGTCGTGGTGGCGGATGTGTTTAGTGCCAGACTGCAAATCAAAAGTTTGCAGGTTCGAATCCTGCATAGGTCATTAGTTCCTAAGCAAGACACTTTCTTCTCAATAGACTAGCATCCTATCCAGGCAGAGTACACTCTGAGTCGCTCAATGCTACTGAAACTGGTATAAGTCCCAGCCAAATGGGCCAAATATGGTCCGGAACAAATTTTACTTACTTTTACTTATGGTATTTAAAATCATTTAAATTTAAGTTCACTGCATTAGGTAACTTTATAACACAAAAATAAGAAAAACATTACAGTGGAAATACCTTGTTTTCAAAAACAGTTTCATTATACAATTTAAATAATTTGTCAGTGAGATCTTCTTTGTATGTCACAAAGTGTTTAACATATCTGAAAAAAAAAATATAAACAACAAAATTAGGGTGGAGAGCATCATTCAGTAAAACTTCTTCGCCTTTCATCTAAGTTAAATTTTGGATACTAAGTTAAAAGATAGATGGTTAAAATACACATAAGTTAAAAATATATAAAATAATGTTTAATAGTGTGCACAATTCAAAACAACCACGCAACTTACAAGTGAAAGTTTACAAAATAGGGTCAACAAAAATTTGTATCTTTTCATCAAAGTATAACATGTGATCAAGTTGTGTCAAATGATACAACCTTAGAACATTGCAAAATACAAAAAGAAAATTAATTTAACAATTTATATTAGACCATCCGTGTATTTTATCCAATCCGATATGCCAAATCACATCACATGTCAGCCCATGAGAATCCTATAATGGATCACGAGAACTTATAATAGACTGCTTTGAAAGCTATAATGGGCTGGTTTGTGGATCGTTACAAACATGGTTTGATAATCACGCGAACTGGCACAAACTAGGTTGCGAAGCTGCAAAATAACTGTGTTTGCGTTTTTTACACAACATATTTTGTTGCACATGTTAAATATTGAATAAAAATTTTAAAACCAATTTAAAAATTCGATATTACATATTTTTGATGAAATGAGCTGGAAGATTTCTTACATCTGTTGCATCTGCATTTGTTACCATTCACACGTAATGCAAGCAGAGTTTTCCCATGTCCAAGTTAGCAGACAACTTTTTAACAATGAAATATAAGGAAGAAATTTTAAGTGTAGCAGGCAAGACTGCAGAGTACAAAAACAAAAACACTAGGTTGCCAAGTTGCAAAATGACTGTTTTTTTACACGACATATATTTTGTTATGGACGTGGTTTGATATATTTAACAGCATTCTTTTCTTGTACTGACAAGAGTCTGTCATATATGCATGCATTGTTGATAAGACATCTGACATCTGACATCACCATAAAATGCAAACAAATTACAGCTTTTCTGTATTCATTGTTTATCCTATTACCAATGAGATTTATGGTCTAATATAGAGATAAATATAGAGATTAAAATAGAGATTAATATAGAGATTAATATAGAGATTAATAACTAAAGCAGCTTCTCGTCCACTAAGGAGACATAACGGGTGATATTTATGGTGTAATATAGAGATTAATAACTAAAGCAGCTTCTCGTCCATTAAGGAGACATAACGGGTCTTGACTGATTGAAATGTTATAATGGGCTCAACCTACCAGTCTCGCCCACTATAACTTTTCAATCTGTCTCGACCCATTGTATCTCCATAATGGACTCGAAACTGTCTATTAACCTCAATATACCCTTTCAACACAACAAGAAATAAGTATCAATGATCATGCCAGATGGGCATCAAAAATGCAGTACTATGTAACATTTAAAGCAAATTTGTTTTACAAGCAGAAGAATAATGAATTTTTTCATATCCACGCTGGATGTAACAAACATTCCAGTGTGCATCAATTTCTCACAGATGTCGCACTCCTACTTGATTATACAAAAGGTGGTATCAATTATCAGTCACAAGTTTAAAGCACACGTCTAATCAAGAAGAAATCAAAGAGAACCTGCGAGCTGTTAAATCTCTTTTCTCATCAGCAATATTAGTTGCTAAAGATTTTAGGAATCCATAGGTATCAGAAGCAGTCACTTTGCTGACTTCAGATTTACATCGGGGTTTATTGGTCGACTGGTTCCATACTACAGGAAGGTCATTAATCTTTGCTGGTACAGGTCTCCGTTCGTGGGTGGAAGTTGTGTCTTTATTTCTTGTAACAGAAGCTACAATAATTTCGTATAAATATATTTTTTAATATATAAGTTGATACAGATTGTAATGTATAATAAAGAAGAGAAAGTTAAAAGACTCACTTTTAATTCTGGTATCAGGTAATGATGATGTCTTAAAAGTAGATGGGATATTTTTTACCAGTAACCTCTTACTCAGTGGAATGTTTTCATCTACCCTAAAATAGAGTTTTGTGGAAAAAATGTATCACACAAGTCAATGATCTAAACCAAAAAATCTGCTTTTATTCAGATTTTAGACCAAGAACGAAAAGAGCTAAGAACTTGTCAGAGCTCAGAATATGGAGAAAATGTTCATGAAGACAGTTTTCATTTTAAAATGAACAAAAACATTTAAAGTCAGTCTAGCAGCTTCTTTGTTATGGTTATTTCTAATCTCCCTGGTTCTCTATAGGGGTGCTAAATAGTACCTAATATATCGCTATTCCAACAGGAATATCAAAGTGTTAATGGTGTTAGTGCATCACCAAAACCGCACGATTGTGATGTCATTGACGTCGTAAAATCATGAGGATGATTGTTTGTTACAAACAGAATAACATTATTTCACAAAGTTTGTTACAATCGGGTTATAACAGTATTGAACTTATCAAAGATATTTACTTTTTCATTAAGTTGGTAGTCTTTATGTAGAAAACCGAGTCATCTAAACCATCACTTGAGTCAGAATCAGATATAACAAATTCTTCAAGGCTGGAAATATAATGATCATGTCAACTAAAGCATAATGTGATTTCGCTATGTTTCCTGTCAATGATTTGCACAATAGGACCCTTTCAAGTCTCGTCCACTAGGTATTATTGTGAGAAGATGTGAGATTTGAGCATAAGCCTAGCAACCAATGCATTGAAAAATATCAATTTTTTATCCAAAATCATTTTATTTATTTACTGATAAAATGTTGTCTACACTTTTCAGATTTATAGAGAATTTAAGAAGATTTATTTGTCAAGTTATTATTCTGCAGTAGAACGAATGCAATTTTATACTAGAATAAAATATTTTACATTGCATGAACAATGATTTGGTCCACATTAATCGTCAATGCCAGGCAAACATGTGGGGAGTGTCCAACACATTGGTAAAAAGTGATTTGGGCGAATGAAACACAATTGTAGGCAGACATAAATATGTGAATTACAAAGATATCACTTATTCCCTTTGACATTATATAATTAAAAACACACAGATTAGGACTGGTAATGAATATACTGCGACTTCTTAGAACAGATAGCAAGGTTTATATACACTCAGAAGGAATCCAGTCCCATCTCACTGCATCAATAAATTTATTAAACTGCTTACTTGACATCAGTTTTTATCAAAAGTGTCTTATGTTTTCATTGTTAACTTACACACCTTTTGTCACTGATTGGTTTTGATTTTCTTGCTGGTGTCTTCACTTTAGTCAGAACTGGAATTAATAAAAAGATATGTGGCATGATGAATTTTAGTGAAAACAGTAAAACAACAGTAGATTCATTCAAATACACATGAATAACGTTTTTTATAGTGTTATAAGTGTGTGAATAGCCACTTAAGACTTGACAAAGTTGTTTTGTCAGGAATAGTTTTTTTTTGACTGCTTAGGACTTGGAATACAGTACAATTGATAGCTATCAAATGTCAGATTGAAAAAAAACAAAAAGATGGTACTATACTTATGTTACTTCTAATATTCTTGAATTTCTTTGCCCGAAATATGATTTCATTAAAGATTAAACTTATTTTACGTCTAATATTTTTCAAATATCTTTGCTAGAAATAAGATTTAATTAAAGATGGTTTACATATGTACTTACAAGCTTCAAAATCGTCATCACTTGAATCTGAAGATTCTTTAAACACAGGTTTTAATTTCGCTTCCTTTCCATCTAAAATAAACCATTAAAGTTAGTCTGGAGATTGTACCTCCATTTCATAATCTCTTAATCATATACAGTCACTTCTTGTAAGTTAATCTTAAAACATGGTTCAGTCAAATCAATTATGGAACAAAAACTGAAGCTTGCAATCAAAGGTTCTGATGTTGTTAACGATTTTCAAGTGATTATATATTTTCATGCTTTGTAATAATAACTCAACGAATTATGTACCGCTAACACAATTTGAAAGAAAAATTCTAAACAACATATTTAGACTATAAATTAAAAGATAACATACTTTGATACTGTTCATTCTCATTATAAGTATCACTGGCTACAGACATGCCCCTAGGAGATAAATGATCATCTACATTGGCCTTATCCAGTGTATCTGTATCATTTTCAATATCTAAATTTGAATTCTTGAGTGCACATTTCTTCCTTAAACTAAATTGATTGCTTTTCTGAGGCAAATCTTCCATGGTTGTGAAATATTCATCGTCAGAGGAGCTGTTGATGAGTTCTACAGATTGTTGACCGGTGTTGTCAAACCACTGCAGCTGTTTACTGGAATCATTGTTAGTATGCTGGTTTTTAGATGCGGAATAGGACACAGGATAGTTATCACGATAGCTCCTTTCTTCAAACTGATCACATGCTTTAGAATCATAATGTTCATCCTTTAAATTGTTAGTCAATGAACCAGTTAGCTCTGAGGTCTTTTCTGATTCTGTCAAAAGCATGGTCTCAAAACTGTGTTGTCCTTCATTAGAACTCAATGAAACTTGTGTTTGTTTGGACACTTTAGAACACTTAACAGATTCATCATTTGGAATGCCATTGTCATCATCACAATCAGTTAGTGAGCCAGTATGTTCTAAAGACAAACAAAAATTTTCAGATTCTGTTGAGGTCCTTTCAAGATTTTGTTGATTTTCATTAGAACTCATTGAAACTTGCAATTCTACTGACACTTTAGAAGACTTTCCATTATCAAAGTTATCAAAAACGGTTGATTTAATGCTTGAATTTGAATTAGACAATTCGACTCTTTGCTTGTACTTTGGACTTGGATTGTATGAGCCATCTTTGCTATCATTGTCATTTGTAGAGGTGTAACTACACTCTGACAGGTTTGTGTTTAAAAATTTATCAGATGAATCTTCAAGAAGCTCTTTATCAACCTGAGATGATATCTGGCTTTCCGGAGTACTAGTGATGTGTGTGTTACTATATTTTAAATTCAAAGACGGCGAGAAATAATTGTTTTTGGTAATACTTCTTTTGGCATCCTCAAAGGTTTCTTCAAAAAATGAAAGATCTTGAGTAGCTACATCTTCAGTTTTCTTCTTTCTAACATGCTGCAAATGAAACTGGACTTGAAAATGGAAAAGGTGTCAAATGTAACATCAATTACAGGCCAAGGTTTACAAATGAAACAAATACTAGAGGAGTTAATTGTTTTATACGAAGAAGACATGTTAAACTGATGTAAATAAAACAATACTTCAAGAGTTGAAAAATATTTACCTTTACTGCAGACACATCTTTCTTGCTTTTGCTTTCATTTTTTCCCCCTCCTATTAAAATACAGATATGCACTTTATTATGTCCTTTTACACATTCATTCTGTATTCAGTGTTTTGATATACAAGAAAAATTCCAAAGAAGACATTTTAAACTTTTTTCCATATCTCACTGAATATACAAAAAGCAAAATTTTTATATCAATAAACGAGTAGTAATTACCTGACCCTTATTAAAGGTAATAATATATCATAAAAAATAATGTAATAATGCATGAGTAGTTTTTTATCATAACTTTACCTATTTGGTTTTCTTTGCGGCCAGAATTGCTCGACTTCTTATCAGCTTTCTTTGATTTTACTCTGAATTTCTTCTTTTCAGACTTAATAGAAAGCTGTTAAAACAAAATCCAAAATGTGAATATAAATTGTGAATTTGATGTTCTGTATAATGTTCAAACTCATAAAAATTGTTAGACATGATGTTTGCAACGATATGTGGTTATTGTACAGTGGCAGATCCAGGATTTTCCAGAAGGAAGGGTGTGGAAAAAAGGCATTTGAGGGGGAGCGCCAGTAGGGCGCGAAGCGAAACTAGGGGGTCTGGGGGCATGCGCCCCTGGAAAACTTTTGAATATTTGGTGCGTTTTACTGCAATCTGGTGCATTCAAAGACTCTTTTTCCATGACACTCTGCGCTCCTTTTTGTACATTTAAGCATAAATTATTATTGTTAAGACTAATTAATTTAAAGATAAAAAATCACAAATTTTATCCAAGAGGGACTGAGGTCAGTCTACATACAGTTTCCAAATCCATTTAAGCGCTATGAACTCTGGGAAGTGTCCCAGAATAATATCAAAATAAATCTTGAAAATTTGCGTGGGACAATTTACCTGATACACAAAATCGTATGGTATGGTATACAGGTATGGTGTTTTATATAAAATCTTATAGGTATATTTTGTACAATTTGTTAGAAGTACGTTTGCAATTTAATGTTCAAAATTAATTCTTGGAAAGGGGGGGCGTGGACCTTCCACGCCCGCCCGTCAATCCGCCTTTGTTGTATGTCTACATGGGGTTACCCTTCATATATAATATGAACCCTTGGAGGTCCAGTACTAGCCGAATGTTATATAAAAATTAATCAATCTTTCAATGCTGTGGCTGACTTTGATAGTGACACAAGCAGCACTAACCAATCTGCATCAAAATTACAATCAGAGGATTGTCAGTATCTTGTGCCGGGTTGAAAGTCTGAGAAAAAACACTTTTACTACATGCCAGTAAATATTTGAAAATATCAGTCATTCTTAATACACATCTTGTAGTGACAGAAACCTAGGTATACGTTTTCATGGAAAGCAAATTTCTTAAAAACCCTAATATAAAGCTTACATGTTTGATAGCATCTGTTAGGCTTCCATGATCAAACCAACCTAATTTGTTACCAATGTCTTGAAACAAGTCATCGATGCATGGCTCTTCTTTTGCAGCCATTTTTCTTGCACATATCCTACTACAAAAGCATATAGGCCAAGTGATGAACATTAAACCAACTGGTGGTGTTCAAGACAACACAATAAGTGTTCCATAATGCAGTGGTAGACTTTGACTTCATGTAAGGCATACTAGGTAATTGCTTTTAAGTATGTTTAAAAAGTTTGAGACTTATTTCGACATACCCAGAACTATAGGTTTCACTTTTTATTTTCGACAGGATTCTTTTTCAGTTTGACATATGATATCACCTCCATTTTATTGCCAACTTCCAATAAAAGAAAACAGAAAACCATTGTGCAGACTACTTTGGAATATGGTGATTACATTACATTTCCATTAATCAATATACAATGAAATTCCTTGAGATTTAATTCAATTCCAAGAAGATATGTTTTTGTTGTTTAAATGCTTTAAGGATATATAACACAGGTAGTGGAACCAAAAATACTACATTCTTTGCTTTATTACTTTTTTAATCAAAATAATCAACCAAGGGGCTATCAGTAGTCCCAATATCTGACGTATTGGTCCTACCACTTTCCTAGTGAAAATCTATCGCCTTTCGAAAATAACAAAAACATATCCATATGATGAATATTTTCATACTCCGATGTTCTTAGTTTGCTATTATCAAGTGAAGAAAGTGTAATTTTTTTTTGTCACAACATTTGAATTTTAACACAATAAACATGAAGTGGCTGCAGCATTTGCCTACAGTGATTTTTTTTGTTTGACTTGTCTACACTTATAGATTTGTATTTTCTTCACTTGATAATAACAAACTAAGAGTGACACCATTGCAGCCCGGGAGAAGGCATGAATGTTTTATTTAATACAAGGATAAACAGCAGTATAGCAAACCCAACTTAAATTATTGAAAAAATAGGGAATTTCAATATAGTATGGGGGGGGGAAACTATATTAGAAAGTGTAGAAGAAGAGAAAGAATTTGGAGTTATTATTCATAAATCAGTGATATCAAGTCTGCATTGTGAAGAGGCAGCAGAGAAAGTGAATAGAAACCTTAGCATGATCAAAAGGAACTTTGAATACAGGAGCAAGGATGTGATTTTGAAGCTGTATAAACACCTAGTCCAGCCTCCTTTGGAATATGTGGTACAGTTTTGGAACCACCTACTCATAAAAGACTAGAAAGAGTGCAGAGGAGAACAACAACGATGATACCTGACGTCAGAAATAAAACTTATGAAGAAAGGTTGTGAACTCTACATTAACTTCATAAGACTAGAGGCCAACAGGATACATGGAGACTTGATCGCAACTTTCAAGTTGATCAAGGGTTTAACAGAGTGAATGTACAGCAGTCATTCAGTATAAACAAGATGTACAAGTCAAATGTTTGCCTGGACTGCCACAAATTTAGGGTGATTGTCCTGTGGCTGCAATAGATGCACTGTCAGTAAATGGTTCTAAGGTCACGTAAACAAGTTTACATATAAAAGGCAATTTTTCAACATGGAGAAATGTGACTACTGCAGTTGATCTCATAATGTATAAATAATCGAAATTCCGCAATAACTTTGGGAAAAACATAATTTCCGCCAAGGCACCTGAATAAAAGTGAACACTGACACCACCTAATGTAGAACATGGTATTTTGAATGTTTCAAATGCACATTTGTTTATGAAAAATGTTTAAAAAACATGGGACATAAAATCAACCTGGAAAACAAGCATCTCGCCAAATGTCGTCGCACTCACTTTTACATGGGAATTCAACACCGAAGGAAAAAAATGGTAATTTGCATATCAATTGAGAAGTACCACCACCCGTGTAAAGAATCTTTTGTCTGACACTTGCGTAACATGAACTTTACTAAGTGACACTTCCAAAGAAAAACTGAAAAGCAAATTATCCTAGCCTATTATATACCAAACAAGTTATAAGTAATATTTTGAAACTTCATGAGGAGGAAACAAATAGTCATAAACAAATTTACACTTCGTAAACACTGTGGAAAAGAAACTCCCAGCTCAAACAATGGAATGTTTTGGTAATGTTTTACAGAAAAACTGTGATAATCATCATACAGTGATTCTGCATATTTCGGATTTTTGACATTGTCTCTTGTGCATAAAGCTCTTCTAACTACCCTCCTAATGATTTCCGGTGACATCAAGTGAATATATTTGCTTTCAATGCTAGATATCCATCCAAACTTTTTAAACATTTTTCATAAAAAAAGTGAGCATTTGAAAATTTTAAATACCACATTCTACACTAGGTGGTGTCGGCGGTTTCACTTTTATCCAGGTGCCTTGAAGGAAATTTTGTTTTTCCCAAAGTTATTGCGGAATTTCGATTATTTATACATTATGAGATCAATAGTAGTGGCATCCCACAGGGATCTGTACTGGGTCCGATATTATTTGTAATCTTCATCAATGTCTTGCCTGAGTGTGAAACGTCCGAAGTATTTCTATTTGCTGATGATACCAAAGCTTATAGAGACATTCAATCTCAAGATGATGTCAATATTATTCAACATGATCTGAAAAATTTGTTTGACTGGAGTGTTAAGTGGCTCCTATTTTTCATCCAGGCAAATGCAAAGTTCTCAATATAAGCAACATACAGAAGATTTAACTACAAGTGAAATCAACATTACAAAAGGAACTCGTATGATGGAACCATGTAGATTACATGGAGATATGATAGACTTAAAATACTTACTGGAATTTTTGATGAGTCACTCGTGGTCTCAAATTAAAAGTTCAGAAGGAACAATGTCGTTTAGATATACGTAAATATTATTTCACAAACCGAGTAGCAGATGTATGGAATAGTTTGACTGATAATGTAGTTAGTGCAACAAACGTCAAAATATTTGAATGAAGATTAGATTATTATTGGAGAGACCATCGGATGAAGGAGGACTTTAATGTAGATTATAGAATATACTATATAGTGGAGTACAAGAATCCCATGTACCAATTTCAACCAAGATGTGATGTTATCAGTACACGACTTACAGGTGAACATAGAGGAGCAGCAGCTCCTGCGTTCATAAGTTCCTGCTACCAGCAAACATGACATGAATAAAAGAAGCATTGTGGCGGTAACCCGGGGCAGTGAGTTTAATACTATTAAAGTCTACATAGGTCATAGTCATTGTACATGTCAGACTTTGTTTAAAGTTTAAACGGACACAAACAAAAAGTAAGAGACACCATCATTCCTATTTATATTACATCAGATTTCTACGGATCGAATGCCCCGATAGCATAGACTGCTACATTTCAAGTATTCTTACTTGGTGGTTTTATTTCCAGGCTAAGTTAAATGCTTTATTTATTGTTTCTTCTTCACCAAAGTGCTTTAGATGTATCCTTGCTGACCTATTTGAATTTTGCGCAATAAAGGATTGTGGGTAAAACAAACATGCTAATCAAAACCAAGTTTTCAGGTTGAATGAAAATGATATTTATATCAGCAAAAAGTGGCATATTCACATGGTTTTGAATAAAATATTTATAAAAAACTACTATTGTTTTATATTATGTTATAATAATTAGTTATTATTTACGTATATATTGAATTAAACGTACATTTTGTTGTGCACAAAAAATCTTAATTTTGATGTTCCTGCACTGGACAGGAAGTTGGTGATTCAGAATTTGAGGTTTTATCATACATATAGAGCTGCTGAATCGTAAACTTTTTTCAGGTGTAGGTAAGTAAAATACTTCATTACGATGGTCAGTAATATCTTAAAAGATATCGAAACTAAAGAGTAACGAGAAGTATCACGGAAAAAGTAGTCCTGCAGGTAGTCATTGCTATCTCGAGATTTTGACAACTGATTTAAATGTCCCGAATCGATCAGACTCAACAACAGGATACAAAACATCACACTATATTTACGAGATTTTTTTTATTTATATGCTCCACAAACTGCATATATACATAGAGCAGAATCCGATGCCCCACTGAACTTCGGTCTGATATATTCGAGAGTGTTAGCAATCCCCAAATGTTATAAGGTTAGGTAACTTGAACATTGTTGTATAATTTCCTAGTATCCCTAGTATGGAGTAGTATGAAACAGGTAACACCTCAAGGCGAGCTCAGATGCTTGTACTGACTATTCAACTGCTTATAGTGCGTAAAGTCATGTATTCGTGTTCTTCTTTTGGTTAATGACATCACACATTTAGAATCATGACACATGAGCTAGCGCTGCTGTTTGTTAAAAAATAAAAATTGCCAGCAAATCGGTTTTTATTTATTAACTTATAATTGAAATAGGTTTAATAGTGGAGAAAAATAGTGTGCTGAGTGCTGGTTTATTAAAAGAATCGGAAAAACCTGTAAAACCCACTGCTGCCACTCTCGAGCTCGCTATTAAACTGTAAACATACCAATAGAATTTCAACATCGCTTGCTAATCTTTGGAATATATATATAAACTTAATACCTGATATCTTTAATAATGTATTTAAAAAAATCTTTAACCACAAAAAATTGGATTTTTTTTTAAAAATTAGTATAATAAAAGATAACATGTTTGGTCTTTGAGTCAATTTTTTCCCCTGTATATCCACCCTAAAATGTATTCAGTAAAACTGTGTTACATACTTATTACTAGAATATGATTAAGGATATTTTCTTTTAAACAAAGTTTTTTAATAACTTGAAATATGCACTTTTGTAGAATTTTGCTCTTGGTTTTCCCTTATTATACCTGTTATAATGTCAGTTTTAAATCGAATCCGCTTAATAATTCAAAATCTAAATCGTTCTCAGATATGTTTTGTACTTATCACAGGACTGCTGTGTTTTTTCTCACATTGACTCAAGAAATATGTGTTACAAATGTCACTAGGCAAAAGCAGAATTGTTTTGACTAGAATGTCCTTTCTCAAGTTTACATAAATGATTGTAAAGATTTTTAAGAACCACTGATATCTTGTTCTCAACAATTCACCTAGAAACATGTAATGATGTCAAAAATACAGTATAAATATAAGCTAGACTGTTTAGTCCTGCTTCGTGATGTTCGTTTCATGTTATCATTGAATTGTGAGGCTAGGTTGAGCAGTCATGGGATCTGTTGTAACCATTTTCATGGACATTGATCCACAAACAGGCTTAATTTTAGTTTTAAGTTGTACAGTTTTATGTTAAAACATTTTGTCTAACTCATACATCCCAAATAAATCACACTAGTCAAAAAGAGGATACTAGTGGAAAATAATAATGAATATTTTAAAATAGTTTTATAAAAACTTAAAAACATACATGTGTATTTAAAAATGAGGAATGGTTTGTCTATGCATTGAAGTCAAATCAGTGTTTAAATTATGCATCATTACAATACTGCACTAGAAGCTCCATATTTTTATGTTAAGATATGTTGCATGACTCATACAAGAACCTAATTATTAGAAATACTCACAAGCCTCTAGCCATATGTATTGATTAGTTCACATCACGTTAGAATTCATCAGTGCATTTAACCAAAAACATGGTTTACATGAATAATGTTTTATAAGTTTGTCATATGATACTAAGTACTGGATGGATTTCAAAACTGAAGTGAATTATAGTTTTCAAATATTGAGAAAAGTAGCATCATGAACACCCGGGGGGGGGCAGTCAATATGAAAGTGGGTACCCGTGTTCCAACATGGCTTTTAAAAAAAAACTCTAATGAAGTGAAATTCTGCAAAAAATACACCCCTAAGGAAGTGACTTTTGGGGAAAAATACCCCTAAGGAAGTGTCACACCTCCAAAAAACCATACCTTTTTTTTTTCGTAATTTTAGGCAAAAAACAGACTCTAAGCCCGTAATGCACGTTACACGCCGGCGGTTCGAAAAACATATCCTTTCACGTGAAATTTTGTTGGAACATGCGTACCCACTTTCATATTGACTGCCCTCCGGGCATGAACAAAAGCAAGGCATATCTTTATATTGATTCCCAAAGTAGAAAAGCCAACCTTGTCATGTAGAAAGTAATCATTATTGTTGCGTGATTATATTTTGTCAAGAAATAGTTACATATATTATATTTTCAAGACTTCAGAAGGATTTTTGTTTTGCTTACAGTGAAATTGCACTTTTTATTGTTTTAACTAGCAATGCACAGAACTGATATTCTGACAAATGTTTTAATTGTTATTTGCTGAAGTTATACATCAAAGCAAATAACCTCATAGATTTATCGTACACAAACGTATTTTGAAATCTCTAAGGATTTACATTGAATGTTACTGGTTTAGTTAACAAGCTTTGTCATGCCATATATATATATGGAATCATATTCTGTGGGAGTCGAACAGATTTATAACATCGATCATCAGTAAGTTTTTTTAAGACCACCTGCATCACACAACTTCTACAAAGAAATATATTTTAAAACATAATGTAATGTTGAAAATGCACCCACAGCTGACCAGCAATGTCTGTGAATTCAGCTTTATTTTAGTCGTCAATGGCATTTGTGATTTTTAGGTGAATTACCAAGTGGTTATTTAGCTCAGAGATGGTTATTTCACTGTTTACAACAATAATTTAGAAGGCAAATCTAGTGGATCTTAAGTCTATTTGCAGATGTACTAAGAATGTGTAAGATGCACCCCACTTTTGAAGCAGAATTAATATTTAATTTTAAAAAAACCTTGTTTACAATGCATACCTGTTCTATTGTAAACTCATAATCTTGTGTCATTTACATATTATATTATAAAAATCATACATAGATTTAAAATGTCAAATTTTATCTTGAATAAACATCACTAAAACCCTAACCTAAATAATGAATATATATATAAATTAGTATTTAAGGGCTATAATGAGATTTAAGTGACTATGTATTGATTGTTGTTTCATTTTATTTTGCAGATAATAACTGTTTCGAGTACCAGTAGTTGGAATCTGACAAACATTATGTTTTAACGCGAATGTTTACAAGAACCTCCAAAGGGCTGAAGAGTATTCAGAAAGATTTAACACTACAATAACATAATATTACTTTAAATTGGAATATGGAGTCCTCGCCAGATAGTAAGTAAAGATTTCAGAAAAAGTTTTAGACTATAATAACGTAATATGACTTTAAATTGGAATATGGAGATGTCGCCAGACAGTAAGTAAAATCATCAAAAAGTTATCAACACTGTTTTTTAACCAAGGAGTGAGGATGTTCTTTATTTTTAATAATTTTTTGCCAGGTATTGTTTTTGTATTCAGTTCACTAATATCGGTCATAACTTAGTGGTTTTTTGTGAAGGTGCATGTTATGTTTCTTATCTTATTAATTTCTAAATTAATACAATCCTATACCGGGAATGAGGTTGTAATCCCTTTTCGTATCCTTATTCATGACATTAATAGTTTCAAAAAAGTTCACTACAGATAATAACAGTTTTACTTTTGCATGAAAGTTTGAAACTGGGTATAATGCATTTTTTGTAAATTTGTTGTGTTTGCAGCTTTTCCGTGTTCAGATCTTAATAATAATAAAACTAACAGCTTGACTTATGAAAATACGTTAGTCATACCAAGTAAAATTTGAAGGCAATTATATCGAATGAGACTCTTTTTTTCATAACGCCCATGCTAAACAAAAGCTGGTATGAAAAAAATGTACGTATTAATGAATAACTCATTGTAAGTATCCGTTTCACTCCTCTAGTGTTTACTATCTTTACATTATTTTTTACAAATGACAAATATATTCATGTTTATGTGCATATAGCATAAAAATGTGATAACAATTAAATAATCTGTTCCTGTTAGGTGTCTACAGTGCAACATTAGTAAGTTATTTATCTGTGAATTGTTTGAATGTTTTCTTAGTATCATTGATATTTAAAGTCATGCAGTGTTAAGAGCCAGGCTTATTCATTGATTTGTACAGCTATTCTCAGCAACTATTCTTTTAAACAAGGAAGCTAGTTTTCAGAAAATGCTGTATGGGGACATGTGTGTGTCTGAGCATATTCAGATCATACTATTATCAATCTTTTTTTATCAACTAAAGCACTAAGTGTTGTCTATATTTTACTGCCGATATCTTTATATCTGATATTTTCAGATGTGTACAAATTAGAAACCTCTTTTTTAATCATTAACAGTTTGTAAGCACTAATCGTATCAAGATAACTAATTACATAGTAAAGGGACTCGTCTTGGAAATTAAATCAAGAGTACCTTAAAAGTTCATATTCGCTATATTGCTATTATACAAACTTATTATTAAGTAAAAAGTACAAGAGGATTTAATGGGTAAATTCAGACATTTAACCCACTGGGAGATCTATAGTACTGTAATTTTGTGGTTAATTTGTTTTCCCACAACACTATCTAAATTAATTATTGAGGAAACTGTGTCTTGTAAGCTACTTCATTAGTATGCTTGCAGCATAATAATTAGGGTAAACTGTTGTCAACAATTCAATTTGTTCAGGCACACTAAATCTAGTAATAATTATATTTTATTTGAACTTTATATAGACCACTTGCTTAAACAGTGTTATTTGCTTCAGTAAAAGATTGTATGCTCTGAATGCACTTTTCTGTGTCACTCCAGGAGGTACATTGGCAACAACAATTTCCGTGGTTGCAACAATCTTCCTGGCTTGAACTTTTGATTTCAAATCCTTGTTGATGTTGCTCTCTTCTTTCATTGACATACTGCATGTCTCCAGGTGCTCTTGTGTCTCCCAGGATGTTGCTTCCTTTGCTGGTTTTGTATAAGGATTGTTTGTGAGATAGAAGAATTTATTGTGGATTCCCAAATGCATTTTTCACTTCAAATTGAAGGTCTGGTATTTTGCAAAAAAGAAATAGGAATACATTTGAAAAGAGCCATCTGATTTCTTAGTCTTCTAAAAGATTTGCATATTTTATCAGTTTAATACTTCTGAGAGACATATAATTTGAAAAAACTTCAGTAAAATATTTTGCATTTTCCAGCTAATCAAACTAAATGAGAAGCTCAGAGGATATAAACTAAACAGTTTCATAGATTTTCTGCCAGTTGTTTCCTGCTAGCTTAAATTTCACTAGTAAAGTTGACTAGCCGAATTTTATGTAACAATACTGAGGTACTTCAATGAATTTTATTTCTTGTTAAATATATAATATATCACTTGAGTAATGGAAACCGGAAATGGAACCGGGGGTTCTTAGTGTATGGAGCTGACAGGGATGTGCCTCTGGCTCTGGGAACCTTTTTTGAAGATTTTTGGTATATTTCGGGTACCTTTTTACGCTCCTGTTGTGTATTTCAGGTATATAGTTTTTTAGGTCTAGTCAGGAACTCTTATTTTGGGTCTACTTTTCAAGCAAAATAGTAAATAATACCGACCTAATAAAAAACAAATATCACTATTTATGACATTGTATGTTGATTCCACATATTATATGGTATATTTCGTGATATGTCTTCGAATTTTTGGTATATTTCGGGGTTCATTTTGGAATTTTTGGTATATTTCGGGGTCCAAATTTTCACATTCTTGGTATAGAGTTATTCCAAAAATTTTACCCTCAGTGGCACACCCCCACCACAAAATACATCCAAGAGTCCCCCAGGGGAATGGAATAAGTTTGTAGTTAAATTGTCACCTGATGATATGAATTACCCACTGTTTCATTGTATAAGGTGATTTGCAAACAAGAAAAGTATGAATTTCCTGAAAAAAGAAGTGTACACAAAATTTAAAGCTAAGCTTTTGGGTTGTAAATTTAAAATTATTATTAGGAATTTTAATCTTTGTTTTGAGTACATATATCAGAAATAGCTAAAAGACTATTTGATTGTCAAAGACTGGATTAGGATTGATTTTCTGTGGTTTTAAAATGAAGATTTTATCAAAAGACATTATTTTCTAAACAAATTAACACTGAGACAGTACAGAGTTATTACATAGACATCTTGTTCTGCATATCAATAGTAATGCCATCCCGGAGTGAAACTAAGTTTCATATCAAATGCATTATCTCATATTCATGAAATAAATGTCAGAGAGATCCAGTACTAGCGTTGATGTTATTGCTTATTTCTTTAAAACGTATGAGCAATCTAAACTCAATCAGATAGGGAGCGTTAGGTGAAAGTGGAATCAAGTTCTATATGCAGCACAGACTAATAGTCAATTTTTGACATCATTAGTTATTTATTTTATAATGCTTTGGAATTCACTGCGACGACGGCGGTTAAACAGAACAAAGCAACGTTGGGATTTGCATATGAATCCTTTACCTTACGAAGACTTCACTGAGGGTAAATTTTGAAGAAAATGTGATTTTAAATTTAGTACATTGTGAAATTTAAAAATGTAGCTACATAACACCTTTATATCCATTAGATAATTATTGTAAGAGTAATGTTCATTTCAGCTTAATATATTCTATTAATGCTGCTAAAACTAAAAGCTCCAAGTTGAGTGATAGTACTATTTGATGTGGTTTATTTCAATGTATATTGACTATTATAAGCATTATGGAACTAGGGTTTTGATGATGTCATTTGTTATTTTATGTGTTAGGTTGTGCTGTGGATGTCCAGTAAAGCTGCATTCTCTCTTTTTGTATGTTACATATAGTTTTGTAGTTCACTTTAGCTACCTCATTTACATATTAGAGGGTAGATGAAAATGTTATGGTAACCATGAACCAACAAGTTTTTCAATAAACATACATGTTAGAATTTTAAGTAAACCAAGAAAAATCACTGAGTATTAAATCAGTTCTCTGCCCCTTTTTGGTATAAGTATATATTTGCTCAACATGCAGGAAAAATGAGAATAATTTAAACACGTGCTCCCACTAATTTTTTATAGAATAATAGAGTGTACAATTTCGAAAATGTTGTTTTAATAATTCCTTGAAAAGAGTGGCCAAAATATAGCATTTTTCATAATTTAAAAAAAAATTAATAAACATTAATACTACTATGATATCGAGTTCAGCCATGAAGTGTGTCTGAATTATGGATTGATTAGTTAGAAAAGTGGGGGAGGCAGTATATTTTTTCCTATAAATGTCAAGTAAAATTAAAAGTATTATTAACTGTAAATAAACTAAATGTGACATTTTCGACATGATTGCATTAATTCAAGTTGAATCACTGTGATAGGCAACAGAAATTAACAGAATGGTGAAAATGTAATATGCTTCCTAATTACCTGAATTTATTTTGTATTAATGTACTCTTCATTTTTTTGTTAAATTACCGGTACTAGTTTAAGTAATTAGTATATCATGATTACCTTAATGAAGACGAAAATAGCTGGAGGGCACCATTGTATGATGAGCTAGATTTGAATTACCTTATCCTATAATACCTTATCGTCTCCTACTTTCTGAAGTGACAAACACATCATTGTTTACAATACTATACAATGCATTATTACAATACTATACAATGCATTATTACAATACTATACAATGCATTATTACAATACTATACAATGCATTATTACAATA
>JAOXYB010055390.1:0-11209 GCA_028565635.1 Phoronis ovalis
CTTACCCTGTACCAAATACGAAGATGATCTGACGAAAGCTGAAGCCGTTATAGCAACACAAAGAAAAGGGTACATACACCGACGACGACACCGCAGACGGTACGGTTATATGCCCTTTCACTATTACATAGTGATGGGCATAAAAATGAAGAAAATATTGATTATTTTAAATTTCACTTGAATTTATTTTTTCTACCACTTAAAGAGCTAGCTTTGGTCCCAATTTGAAAAAAACTTGAAATTAAGTTCTAAAGAACACAGAGTTTTGATGTAAAACATATTTGAATGATGTGTGTTTAGTCTGCTTTTATGTCTTCATGCCGTGCTGCTGCTGTTTTTATTTTAAGAATTATTGGGTGATTAATTTGTCTGCAGTTTGTACACATAGGGATTAGTTATCGTTCTTTGTCATTTTGAGATAATAAGAATGAAGAGGTCTGCTTTTGCAGGCAGATGGTCATCACTGTGAAGTAGTTTTAAAGCGATCTCTCCCTGTATTGAATCGTACACTTTTGAATTGTCCAATGAAAGTTTTGTCTGTGGAGAAGTGGCATAGCGTGATGTACCCTCTCGGGAACAAAATTAAAGTTATCCAGATTAAAATTACATCTGACATGTACTCTGAAGTAAATATGAAGCTCATCGGATGAATACTGAAGCTGTCATTGCCATGTACAACCATGAGAACAGTTAACAGCCATCTTGGAAGTGATCTAGGTTAAACTTATAATTGTACTTTGACCTGTATTCACTCTGTACCTAATATGAAGTTAATCAGACAAAAAGTGAAGCGAGACAAAGAAAATGTTACCCACAACAAAAAATGTGGAAGATTTGTATTGACCTACTTATCAAGGTCATTTTAAAATGTCATCTAGCCGAATATGCACACCAACCTATGGCCTTTGTATATCCACCTTTGAATCGTTCAGTTAACGCTTCATCTTTCTCAAACTGGGCACAACGTGACATGTCCTCTTGGGAACATGACCATTAGTCAGCCGTATTGGAAATGATCAAGGTCAAAATTATAACCAACCTATATTTTGACTGTACTGAAACGCAATCGGCCATATTGCAAGTAATCTAGGTCAAAATTATATCCGTCCTGCACTTTGACCTTTACTTGCATGCCCTGTGTCTAATATGAAGCAAATCGAATAAAACTAAAGCTGTTATTGCAACTTAACTTCTCAAGGTCATTTTGAAATGTCGCCTGGCTTAATACGCCCACAAACCTATAGCCTTCGTGAATCCACCTTCGAATCGTCCAATCATCGCTTCATCTTTCCCAAAATGGGCGGAGCATGACATGCATTATTGGGAACAAACATGGCCACCAGTTGGCCACGTTGGAAGTAATCAGGCCGGGTCAAAATTATACCTGACCTGTAAGCCATTATTTTATAGCGATACAAAGAAAAGGTTATTAATACAAGTCACTAGTATCAGACGTTAGTCATGAAGAAATGGAATACTAATGGATGGATTTATATATATTACATATTACATTTATCGTCAATTCTCTTATTGCACCAGAGAAAATGATAAGCTTACATATCATTTTCAAGTTACATTTCGTCACATTTTGTGACTACAGATCGAATCTATCAGCAAGATACTATGTTTTACTACAGTTAGCATTTTCTACTACATTAGCAGTTTCTTCTTGACCATTCTATGAATGATGTATTTGATATTACATAAAAAAGTGATCAAGAAAATATTATCTGGAATAAAACAGAACTATATTTAAATTTTGGGTAAAATTTGACATATCTCAATTATGAGGCCAGCACAAACATTATTACCAAATATTATAAGCATTTTTGTACCTGGGCTTGAATTTTGTAGCTTGTCACCAAAAATACTTGTGTTGGTATTGCCTATAGAAAAACGCACAATTTGAATATCAGAATAATGAAATCAAGACTCATTAGATTACTTTAAATATCAAAATATGTTTATTTTCTTTTAGTTATATAATCAAGAATTGCTATTTAGCACAAACTTTATCTTGGGTTTTTGCATTTGGTAACTACTGCAATTAAATTACCTGCATTGTCTGCACTTGCACCACCACTATCAAAGAATGACTCAAAGAATGGCATCTCATGGCCCCTGGTGGTGCTGCTGTTTTGAACTTGTTGCGAACCATCCTAAAATTATATATTAAATTATTCTGCTCCATGTGTATAATGCAAAATGCGAGTATTTCACACCTGCATGTAAAAACTCTTTTATATGAAGCTGTTCTTTTAAAAACTGCTAAAGCTGTTATTGCAAGCAAAGGCAAAGCCTTCTGCATGACAACAACAGTGACAATGACAACGACATCATTCATGGTCAGATGGGCATAAAAATATGTTGTATACGAGTCATCTTTTCCTTGACATCAACTTAGCAGTGTACGTAGCAGTGTCAAGCATTCATGACTAAAAAAACATACAGTCAACTGACATTGAACTGATTCCAGCCAGGAACACTTGCTGAAGATGATGAGGTTGATGTTTACAACTTATAAATAAATGTGCTAATTAATAGCTAACCACAAAAAAATTATTTAATTTCAGTTTATAATTACTTACTTCTTCAAACATCATTCTGCTTTGGAATTGGGGTCCGTCTGGGGATTTTTCAGTAAACTTTTTCCGCATCTCTGCCAAATGCTTTTCTAAATCAAATGGACTTGCAGGCGATTCTGGTGGAGTTTGGTATAAGGAATCTAATAAAAAGGTTACAATTAGAGTATAAGCATACAGCACCAAAAAGCAGAGGACATGGCAAAACTTGCTTTTAAATTTGTTTCAATCTGTAGCATTATTAAAAAGTTACTTGACTTAAAAACTAATATAATTATGGTGCCACGAATTACAATTTCATTTTCATTTTAGTTTATAATTTAGTTTTAAAAGTATCAAAATTTCATGAAAACGTGACGGTATTCAAAACTAATAAAGAGATAATTGTGTGAAGCTTTAAAGATAATACATAGTGTGTAGGCATTTGAATTCTACTTGTATGTAATAACTTCATTTTACAATTAAAAATAGCATTATAAACTAACTAAGATCTTTTTGTGGTCAAAAGTTATGCCAATTAATATTAGGGTGTTGAGATATACTGTGGTGTGCATATATTTCAATCAATGTTTTAGTGATGAAAATGCTCGGGGACACATGGGTCAAATGGTTGGTCTACTTGCGCAAACAAAAAATCGCTTGAAAAGGGTCATTTTTTTCCCAACCAAGCATGTAACGCGTAATGCGCGTTCCGCATTAAGGGTATAACATTTTTGTTAAATATTGGTAAATAGGGTGTTGTTTTCAGCATGAGTTACAGACGCATAAAAAGGGTACCAGATGCATAAAAAGGGTATATATTTGTCAGCCATCAGATGAAAATCTGCCCGTCATAAATTGTTACTTAGGAATTGGTCAGAAATTACCACAGGGGATGCAAAACAAGGAGAGATTGTTTATAAAAGTTAATAGCCGTATACTCAAATCCATTATATCATATGCAATCAACTTCATTCTTTGTAGGATATGCTAGCTTCATACATTCTACATAATAATGTTATTTATGAGACACGTCAAAATTTATTTTTGGGCAACCAGGGCCAGGTAATATGAGAGGTGACATTATTATTTTTCGATGCATACCAAGGGGATGTATTTTTATTTTGGCCTTATATAGCCATGAACTGAATTCTCCTGAACAGTCATTATTCTAAAGAGTAAATTAACATAGAATAATTTAGACTTCAAATATTATTATTAACTATCAATTGGAATGTTTATCCTATTTAATAAATAAATATGAACATTTTAATCTAGGTGCATGAATATAAGGTAAAAGATCTAGTTGTGTTTTAACAGGTTTATAATGACTTGAGAAAGAGGCCTGCAAGTTTATACATATTGGTGTTTTCTTTAATTTTCTGAACAATTTTAGTGAACATTCTCTCTTTCAAACCAGATCTTAAAATGTCTGTAAAAATACACTAAAAGCTATAAATTTTATTTTAAATTACATAATTTTCCCACGGGGAGTTCCCTCAGATCCACTTCAATAATATATACCACCAGGCATTTATTAACTAAAATAACTGATGTGAGGACTACATTAGAAGTACTTGTATAATATATAATTATGTACATCCCCTGAATACAACTAGGCAGATGATAAAAAGTGACAGTCATTGCACAAAGCCTGAGAATGTTTGTTGTTTAAGTATAATTATAAGAATTTTGGGTTCAGTACAGATTCCATCTAATTAACGAGTTGCTTAAATCTGAAAAATCTATTGTAGACTTTTTTTTTAAAGTTTTAAATTTAGGTTATAGAGTACTTATTTTATACACTGGGTAGTGATCAGGTCTCTTAATTCTTGGTATATAGTGATCCTTGATAATGATTCGAATTCATATTTGACAAGTTTCACCGCAGTGGCTTCATCAGGTCAATAAGGTAAGCCTGTTTTTGGCTAGTTTGGAATCAATTTCTCAGCAAGGTCTCTAAAATCTCAAATACGTAACCTGAACAGTACAGTGAAATTTACAATCTGTATATAAAAGAAGCTTGAAAGTATAAAAAGTGACACAATGTGTCATTGCAAAAAAGAGTCAAAGACATCACATTGCAGGAAATCACATAAAATATTCAAAAATTTTATGGGGAGGGATGCTCCCGGATCCCCCTAGCTGAGACTCAGTTTGTAGATCTGTATATGTTCATGATTCATGCAAATTTTCAACTATGTAGATGGAATTTTTTTTTTAATTATATCATTCTCCCAAAATGGTAACTTATTTTAAAATAATGAAAATTATTTTCGGCAACCTTTGTCATTTGGATTTAGAAACTTTAAAATATACCCATTTTAAAAATGTATACTTTTACATGTATTGACTGTCTATCTCTTTATTTTGAATAAAATTAATATGAAAATCAAAGGTTTAAACAAATATCAGTGTCACAATGTATCTCAAAGTCCTTAATTTAAAACATATTTTCATAAACTGGCAACTCAAATATAGTTCATTTTAGATGCCTGTGGTCATCCAAATGTTACATCTTGAAGGCTGTTTGAAAGTTTGCTCCATCATATGGCATGACGCATTCTGCATTTATTCAACATTAGAAATCAGCTGACAACAGTAATGGGCTATTCACATGTGTTTGATCGTCTCACCGATCACAAACGGAAACCTTCCCCGAAACTTACTGCACATTTTTTAATTGAATGGACACTTTGACATTGCGACTGTTCATTTTCACAAAACTTGGAATTATGGAAATGCTTGGGTTTGTGACCACTTAGCACATGCAAATAATGTATTAATTCACCATTACAAGTACTTACAAGGTGTCATAGTCTGTGGCGTCATTGGAGATGAGAGCTGAGCTGGCGGCGATGTATACATGAAAGACGATGATGCTGATGATAACAGTTTACACGGTGTTTGTACATTGCTGTTGTTACAATTAACAGCTTCTGTAAAGATGATTTTGTGTTAAATTTTTGCTATTAAAGTTTCAAGATACATTGAGGTACATATATTTCAACCAATGTTTCAGTAGTTAATATGAGCAGAAAGACATGTAAAAGTCTATATTCTTAAAAAGGTAATATTCTAAATTTTACAAATCATGAGGTAATATTAGCCTATATGACACAATAAGAAGCATTTTTTTTGGGAAACTGTGATTTAAAAAATATCAGCGAAAATCCCCGCCTTCCACTTACAAACTTAAAACTTTTACACAAATGTGCTTTATACGTACACCTACAAAGCAATTTTCCAGAGTTATAAAGTTTTGCTTTGTTTAAAAATGATTATGAATTTTTAATATTTAAAGGGTCAGATCAAAATCAGCAAAACTGATAGGAATTTTGAAAATTCATAACTTTTAAACAATTAATATTTTAAAATTCTAAAATTCTATATTTATATTGTACTTAGAGACTTACCTTTTTTTTTAAAGAATTAAAATCTACAAAAATTATTTTTTTCAAAAATGGCAACTGATCAGATCGTGGATACTATTTTTAACCTTTTGTACTTTGAATTTAAACTTTAAAGAATAATTATATCTTTCTAAAAATGCTTACTTTTATATGCTTATCCCTTCAGTTTGATTACAAAAGAGAAGAAAGTTTCAGTCAAATAATAATCACAATGAGTCCTTAAGATGGTGTATGGGTGGTTGTAAGAAATGGTTACCCGAGACACATCAATCGTTTCAAGCATTATCCACCAGTATTGTAAATATTATTTGGTATGGTTATAATGTCGAATAGTTAAAGCGCTACATAATCATGACTTCAAATTTTTATAAAATTAGCACTTTGAAAGTGTGATGAGAAGCAAATTTTAACTTGTGTCTGCATGAGGATGTTTAGTTCAGCAATCCCACATGCCATAATCTAGAGGCGATGGGTTTTGGGATAATTAAATTGTCACTTTAAACAGTCATATAGGGCTGTGCTGGTAAGGGTCGCCACTGTGGCCGTAGCATAAATAATGCTAAATTTAAATATGACATAATTTTGAAAAAATAAATAAGATCGGACCCATGTTAAATTGTCCTTAACCAAATTATATCAGGCCCTTAATTTCTACTAACCCTGTTTCATGATGTTTTATTTTAATAAAAGTGGGCTTAAAAGACAGGTAAAAATGCATGCAACAGCACTACCTACAATGTATATGCCACCTTAAGGAATTCTGCTAAAGTTACGGAATGTCCCTTGCCTTGCTCAACTTCCATTGGCTGATGGCTTTCAGCTGAGGGCTGATTTGGTTGTGGCATTTTAGTACACTTTGTCACACCTTGATGATTGAGTATACTAACAACCTGTTCATTATTTGACAGAAACTGTGCAGCTGGTCTTGGTGGCATGCTTGTGTTCTGTAAAAACATGTGAAAAGGATGTTATACAAGTTACGTACTTTTAAAGTTAGTCTGGATACTACTTAATTTCTCTGCAATTTCTTTAATCGGTATATATACACTTAATTATAGAATTTTCTAAATGCCAAGAGATGTATGGAAGCATGCAGTTTCATGGGTGTTCATATATAGGGCAATGATCATTACCGTCCCGATTTTTAGTAATCTCAGTAATTTACAAGGGGCGCTTCCCAATTCATGTAAATTATCTCATGCAGGAAGTAATTAAATGCCTGCATATAGATTTAAGTGTGATGGCATATTTTTCCTGGATAGCACATTATGTTGTCTATGGCACAGGTACTACCATACATACCGCTGCTAAAGGCACATGTGGCAGTGTCAACAGCATTGGTTGTAATGAAGCTGATGATTGAGATGTTGGTGGCTGCTGAGAAGAGGTGACATTTGGCAGGCTGGCTCTCTATAAACAAGTGTTAATTACTAGAGAATTGTGACAATTTACAACTTTTTATCATTATCTATCATTTTCTACTATCAACAATTGAATGTTTTTATTGATGTACAAGTTTATCACACAATGGCAGGTATAGATTAATAGCACTGATTTTAGTGTTGGCAGCTGGAAGAACACTCTACAAACATCCTGTGCATGTTGTACAAGATATTGCACATTGCTTGCTCATACTTAGGGCAACTGACTACAAATCGGTAATGCAAAAATGTTGATTTCTATAAGGCTGTATCCTGTCTATAAGCACTAAAAAGTTACATTTTCTTACCATTGCCTGAGATAACTGTGGGGGCTGCAGGAAGTTGACATGCTGCTGCATGGATGTCTGGGGGAAAGATACGGGCACTTTCATGAAACCCTGGAAGTAATGATTAACACCTTCAAACATTTATGGATTAAAAACAATTAAATAACTTAATATTTAATATATAGTATAGTTCTGTTACTTCCATTCACTTCACTATACTCTCTACAGTCTCTACAGCTATTTTGAAGACATCATCACTGCCTACTGTAAGCATTGGCTATTCTCCATTTGCTTTTTTGACATTGTATTGTGCATGTTTTGTAAAAATACCACCATGTGGAAAACAATTTTTCTTTATTGTAAATTTTACAAAATGAGAATTAAACATTAACAGCCAGAAGCAGCATTTGATTACTTTGCAAATACAAACATGTAATCATATCTGATACCAGAATTTCTTAAGTTTACTTTGCTGCAGTTTTAATGCAAGCCAGGTGCATTGTCAGTCAATATGTGCTTGCTTACCAACTTGTTAAAACGTGATGTAATTGAGTGAATTATTGGCAAGGTGGAGATTACTGGCATACAGGTGGGTATAGTAACAGTAGCATGAAACAGAAACACATTAGGTTGAGTATGTCTGAAATCATTTGTCCGAATAAAATAACAAGACATTTGTAATGACAGATACCATCGTATCCCTGGGATAACATTATATTGCAACTCACATGCTGAAGTAGTTCTCTTATTAAGTGTTATATACAAAAGCAAAGCACCATGCAGATACAATAAACATCAAAGATTTGGATCAGCATTTGACCCACTTTTCAAGGTCCGATTCTAAACCTCATATAGCATACTACACTCATCCACCTATGACCTTCATGAATCAACCTTTGACTGGAAAGTGGCACAATGTGACAAACATGGAACAAATATGGCTGCCATGAAAGTAATCCAGGTCAAAACTGTACCTGACCTGTGCTTTGACCTTTATTCCAATTTGTTTACTTGCCCTACACTGAATACGGGGCTGGTCAGATGAAACTGAAGCAGTTATAGCAAGACACATGAAGATTTGGATCAGTAATTGACCCACCTCTCAAAGTCATTCTAATGTCACCTAGCCTATGACACCTGCACACCTATGGCCTTTATAAATCCACCTTTGAATCTTCTAAGCATCAATCATTTGTCTGCACATTTTGAGCTACGCTCTTGGGAACAAACATGGCCACCAGTCGGTTATATTGGAAGTAATCCAAGTCAAAATTGTACCTGACCTGTGTGATAAAGAAAGTGCTACATATGACAATGACAATTGGATAATCTGTTTGTAATGTTAACCTATTGCTACTGATACCTCCGCTCCAGGCAGTGCTGGAGTAACTCTTATAGATGGTCCTTTGCTTGGTGTAGTTTGTAAATCCATTGGCTGGGTTCTTGCTGGTTGAATTTCTATTGTGGGTACATCCTGGAGGGAACGTGGTGGCATACTGGATTTCTGAAATATAAAAGGGCTCTATTAAATCACAGAATTTTAACTTGTCATTTATGATACATGTGAATTATTTTCCCGGCCACACTTTGGTTTTATTATTTTGAAATTTATTCTTTATAGCTGTCTCATCAATTAAATGTTATATGCAATGCTTTATCTTTCTGGCTCGTGGTGCAATGTTACAAACCATTTCACAAAAAAAATGGCACTAGACTAGTTTGACACACTGCTGGAAATGCTCATTGTCAAAGTTGTGCCTGCATGACATGTACTTTAACCTGTAGTTACCCTGCACCAAATTCATCAGAAAAAAACTAAAGCTATTATTGAGATGTACAATCTCGAGAATAAATCAGTCCACCAGTCAGGCATTTTGGAAATAATCCAGGTCTAATTTATTCGTGACCTGTACTTTGTTTACCTTGTACAAGATATAACGTTGATTGCATAAAAAAGTGTTATGGAAACAGGTCAAAGTTTTGGTTCGGCATTGGACCCATTTTTCAAGGTAATTCTAAAGTTTAACATCATGCAACTAGCCTTTTACAACTCCATGCATATGGCCTTCATACATTCACCTTCAAATAGTCCAGGAAACACTTTCTTTCCAGCTCGTGGCAGTCTGAATAAATCCATCTGTTAATGCTCCATAACATCTGGGGTTGACTGTTTCTGCTTTTGTTTATTATCTTGAAATGCAGAACAATAATCCCTTTACTTGTATAAGAAACCCTCGCAAGTTTCCCAGTCCAATCAAATTGGTCAAAAATTTAATGATGTATTTATTCACTCTTATAAGATTGGCAATTAACTCTGGATAAAACCAAGTTAGATGAGAAGGTACGTACGGAGCACTAATTAGCAGATGGATTTATTCATACCAAGTTTGATGCAACATTTCAAGAAAAACATGGCTGCCATTTGGCCATATTGGAAACAATATAGGTCAAAATGGAATGTGACTTGTGTTTTTCTCTGTACTTACCCTGTGGCAAATATGAAGCTCATCAGATAAAAATTGAAGCTGTATATGCCATCTAAAGAACAAACATGGCCACCATTTGACTATGTTAGCAGTGATCCAGGTCCAAGTTATATTTGTCCTGTACTTTATCAATTAAACAAAAACTGAGGCTGTGAAAAGTGAAAAATGTTGAAGTTTTGGATCAGAATGTGACCCAATTTTTATGGTCTTCCAACAAGTAGCCTATTACATCCACCCACCTACGAACTTCATAAAGCCACCTTCAAATTACCTAGTAGGTAATACTTCTGAAATATGGCAATGTGCTATATCCTGTGGGGAACAAATATGACTGCCAGTCAGCCACATTGGATATAAAAAAAACAATGTCAAAATTATACCCAACCCATATGTGAACCTGATTGCATATAAACTGACCTGTGCTTTGACCTGTATTTACCCTAGCTGTACCAAATAGAAAGCTGATCAGATAGAAACTGTATATGTTATTGTGAGACAAAAAAAATGTTTTGCACAATGAAAAATATTGAAGATTCGATCGACAACTGACCCACTTCTCAAGGTCATTCCAAAATGGCATATTAGTCTATTACATCCATCCACCTATGGCCTTAATAAACAAGTCACAATCATATCAATTAAAATCACCAAAATCGTTGCCTCAAGGTCTGTATCTTTTATCTACAACACTGTTGTACCTGAAAATTAATACTTACAGCAGCTATCAAAATTTGGGGTGGTTCTAGCATTTTGGCATGCTGTTGTTGCTCATTGTTTTGTTTCTTAAACTGTACATTATCTGGAGCCTACAATGTATCTTATGTTAGTAACAAAATTTAACTATATACAGTTTACTTGTGTGGACATATTTTAAAGTCATTTTATGCCCCGGGGGTACTCAAGGTATTTTTTGGTGGGGGTGTCAGTTGAAAATTTTGGATTTGGATTGTATATTTCTTACGGAATTTTTTTGGATTGCTACCATAAAGAAATTCAAAAATTTGGATTGCTACCCGCTGCTTACAGCAAATAATTTGGATT
>JAOXYB010055401.1:0-11209 GCA_028565635.1 Phoronis ovalis
CTAATGTAAAAAAACAATAATGTTAAAAAAATATCCTACACATTGGATGGGCATTAGACATGACAAATGTCTTGTTCTGTTTTATCGTTCTTTTGCAGAAATTGTCAAAGCTACAGTCAGTCTACTTTGATAACATAATAATAAGACCATAAGAATTCGTTACAGTTGATACTGAATGATGAAAGTTCTTTTTATGAGGATTCACTCTGTTAACATTTTGTCGGATTTAATGTGAAGTTAAAATTGAACAATATTTCTTAAGTAGAATAATATCTAATTTTATTATCAATGGTTAATGTACTTGATTGTCAAAATATCTGGGTTAATATAAAATTATTTATGAATTTAGGTTTAATTTTATTTTGGGATACTAATCTGTTTTTTTATGATAGTTTGGCCTTAACACAAATTTAATGTACAAATTTGTCTACAAAGTTATATTACAGAATGATGGGAATACCACTTATAAATAATTCTCATGTATATTTACCTTACTAACAGCAACTATCCTGAACTGAGAAATCTAATTTTATGGATGCCTACTCTCGAAACTTTACCATAATTATAATTAACTAGAAAGTATCCTGGCATGGGGTGACTACTTTTTAAACTTTGCTATATTGTAAAAAGCAGCCAGGCATCAGGTACCCATTCTCAGCATAGTTATAACTTACAGAGACTATGTCGACTTGTGGTTCTGACACTCTAAACTACTTCACGCTAAATGCAATTTTACAAAAAATATTTCACTCTGTAAACTGTACTGTAGTTGTTAAGAAACTTCCAGTTATGAGCTTGTCCACTCTCCAGGGCTGTATGTTATGATAACCACGTTATAGTGATTGGCTGTTCCCAACTGTACCATCTTGTCCCCGTTGTCTGATCCCACGCTGTATGTAATGACAACTATATCCTATAGATTAATCCCATGTCCTATGTCATGACAGTCATGTATATTTCTTCTAGTAGCTAGCTACTTTCTATAACTTGTATCAAGCAGTTAATGTCTGAGGAAAAGATTACCACATTACAGATCAACCGTATTTTCTCTAATAATCGCCCCCCCTTTAATAATTGCCCCCTCTAATAATCGCCCCCTCTGGTGACTAAAATAAATCAATAATCGCCCCCTCTCTAATAAATGCCCCCGGGGCGGCAATTTGACTTGAAAACCTATCTGAATTAAAATGAGATTAATCTCATTTTAATTCATTATTATGTGTAGCTGATTAGCTCTTTATTGGGTTTTAAGGTTTCCATTCATTAATATGGCTTGCAAAACAAACTTCGGATCACCTCCATGTCATAATATTTCCAATAGAATTTCCATGCCGAGTTCGGCAGGAGGTGATTTACGCTTCTTGCCGATGGCTTTCACAATAAATGTGTTTCCATGTTGAGCAAAGTTGTATACACTGCACAAATTTCTCTAGGTATGTGACCAAAAAAATAACTTAATGTTTATTTAAGGTTTGGAAGAGTTTTTCTTTTGAAAATAAAAGTCCATTACACACAGAATTTCGCTTACATAAGCCGATTTTGTTTGATTAACTGACAATCTTCAAAATCTTCCTTATGTATCGCAAACAATAATTAGAAAAAATCTAAAATATTAATGACAGGAGTACAAATAAGTTAATAATCGCCCCCTCTCTATTAATCGCCCCCTCTAATAATTGCCCCCTTAAAAGCAGGGTTTTTTTAATAATCGTCCCGGGCGATTATTTGAGAAAATACGGTATGTTCCAATTGTTCCATGTTTTCTTCTGGCAGCATTCAAGACTCGTTGAAGTGTTGACTTACAGAAAGCTAACCTACAGAGCAGCTGACCAGCCATATATATATAGTTGTTCTGTTTAACTCAACATAAAAATTGAACATAAGTCTATGAAAAATATGTGTAATGTTTTCCTGGTACTATTATTGCTTGATACTGGTTTTGTACGCTGTATATATCTTTTTTAGTAGTAATAATAATAACTATGTTAAAATCGTGTTCTTTAACTAAGAATATTTCTTGTTTATTCACAGAATTTATGGTTAGAGAGAACTATCATGGTGACCAGTTATCCATTGCCAGGAATACTTCAGTGGTTTCCCGTCTCCTCTACCCATACGGTATGTTTTACCTGCTGCCAGGAATACTACAGTACTGTGGTTTACCGTCTTCTCTACTCATATGGTACATTTTTCGCCTTTTCTTATATCAAATTATTATAAACATGAGCTTGCTTATCATTTCTAAATGAAGCTATATTCTTGTAGTTCCAAGTTAGCCCACTAGAAAATGCCATTGAGGCAATGGTGGATAAGAATAGCAGACTGGAACGATTGATTGAGCAATATTCCAGTGATCCAAGTTTAAGAGTTGATCCTCTTGGTATGGAACTTAACGGAGTTGTAGACGCAGCTGTCAACGGAGGGATTGCAAACTTCAAGGTATGAATGCCTCAACAGTGTTCTGGTTTACTGTATATTTTTTACATGTAGGTCAAAGTGTCTGTCACTGTCAATGTCCAACACAGAGTAAATCCTTAGCATGATACTTTGTATATAGTATTTATAGAGGCCTGTTGCTGTAATACACTAATTGGTTCCTTCTGGGAAAAGAAACTGTTTTTGAAATGGTAATGAAATGGAATCGTATGCTTCTATTACCCGCTCTTAATAAAATAAGAGACAAGTTCGCTTTAGCATTGCTAAGGATCTTACGGGCTTCCATTCAACAGATATCCTGACTATTTCTTGTTGAATGTGTAATAACTTAAAAGTTAGTATACCAATTTGTGAAATAACTTAATTAAAATTTTGTCAACATTCAGACATTTCGGACATTTGCTAAAGTGCCATGACTGAATTGTGTATTTTGCAGATTTTCTACACAGATGATTATTTGATAGCGAATTCAGACCAGAAGAACTTCCAACTCGTATTTAAACTTAAAGAAGTTACAAAACAGCAGGTGATTTTATTATTTCTAACTTACTTGAACGTAACATACAAATGAGCAGCATAAACTATGAAATAAATAACCTTAAAATCGGGAATAAATACAATGAATGTAGTTATTGCACATACTACTTTTCAAAAGTTGCTATGAAATTTTCATGAAGTGTTGCCATGAAATCTTCATGAAGTGTTGCTATGAAGTCTTCATGAAGTGTTACTATGAAATCTTCATGAAGTGTTGCTATCAAATCAACATGCAGTATTGGTATGAAACCTTCATGAAGTGTTGCCATGAAATCTTCATAAAGTATTGCTATCAAATCTTCATGAAGTGTTGTGTTTTTTCTTGTAGTTAATACTATTAGCTAGTGCTATGCAGATACACAGTAAAAAAGCTCCTGAGAGTTTACAACCTTTTCACGCACATATGGAGGAGAAATTCAAACGAATGAAGCAGACGATACAACAGGAATATAACATAACAGTAAGACCCTTCTATCATCTTGCAAAGATAAATTTTTGAAGCTATTTCGTTTATTAAATATTTAAAACTTATGTAAGATGATTTTCCTTAAAAATGTTAATCAATTTTAAATTTATATTCCATTACTGATGTTTTCTGGCATCAGAACTCCTAAGATACTAGTGTATAAGACTAGCTGATTGCACCAGGTGCTGTACTAAAATGTACCCACAAATTCCCTGTTTGTGAATGAATAATCGTACATTTCTCATTTATTTCATTGAACATGGTAGATTGTAGGTTTAATTAAGTATATTACCATTAATGCCACCTAGTGCACAAAATAGTCCAGTGTTCTGTACATTTCAAACTTTTTTACAATATGTAGGAAGCATGAGGTAACTTCATTTTATAATATAATTGAAAATTTGTCTATTTCTATCATAAATTTATTTAGCACTCGTTTGTAGAGTGTGCATTTCACCAGAATACTACATGAGAATTATTCATTGGTATTTATTTTGTAGATTCCTGAAAACTTGACTGCTCGTTTGAAGGTCAAAAGAATGCACTCGATGCCTAGTCACCCAAGGTTTACATTAGCAATGGACTCTCCAGAGTAAGTATTAAGAAAACCAACAGGGAGCCTATCTTTTTTTATACCTCCAATCTATTGTACGCCAGATGGAGACTCCTCCAATCTATTGTACACCAGATGGAGACTCCTCCAATCTATTGTACACCAGATGGAGACTCCTCCAATCTATTGTACACCAGATGGAGACTCCTCCAATCTATTGTATACCAGATGGAGACTCCTCCAATCTATTGTACACCAGATGGAGACTCCTCCAATCTATTGTACACCAGATGGAAACTCCTCCAATCTATTGTACACCAGATGGAGACTCCTCCAATCTATTGTACACCAGATGGAGATTCCTCCAATCTATTGTACAGCAGATGGAGACTCCTGCAATGTATTGTACACCAGATGGAGACTCCTCCAATCTAATGTACACCAGATGGAGATTCCTCCAATCTATTGTACACCAGATGGAGACTGAAAAGAAAATGTGTGTCGGTCAGCTTAGCACTCAATGCATAAAAAAAAATTTTTTTTGTGAAAATTGTTCATTTTTTTACTTACTGATAAGAAATTCTTTTTTGGATCTAACACTTTACTAGAATTTAGAAAATTCTGCGTTAAAGTCACTCAGGTTATTTAATATTTTATTGTAAATACCACTGGATGTTGTTTTGATCCCATATCCCACTACAGGTGTTAATAGGAACGTTACTGCAATACAGTTAAGTTTTATTCTCAAAACCTTATTTTGGTGAAGTCACATTTTTAACCTAATACGAAAAGATAACTGAGTCGATAGGCTAAAAGTTAAAATCTATGAAGCAAAAAACTCAATAGATGGAGCACTTCTGTTGTATTGTGGGTTTCATGAGATAGCATAACTTTATTTGGTCTAACAATAGTGTTCTTGACATATGATGTGACATCATTACATACCTACCATCTCGCTACACCTGCAACCCTGCAAACCAGAGGCTAAATTTATATATAAAAAATTACGTTCACTTTAAATCTAATTGAAGATGAAGAAGTTTTATGTTGTATGCACGCTTGTTTAGATATTTGCTCAGCTTTGCATTATATTTAGGACTCCGAGCAAGTTAAAAGATTTGTCTGACACAGTGGAGAAGTAAGTTGTAGGGAGAGCTAGGTGTAAAATAAGCTGCATGGTGGTTACATAGCCATGTACTCCAGTAGTCATAGTTTTAACACTGTTATTGCTTGCTTATTTCATAACGTTATGGGACTGAAGTTATCTGTACGCAGCTAACCTTGTCTCAGATCATGCTGTCTAATTTTTATTCCTGCTATTATGTTCGGTATAATGATTAAAGATGACACAATGACCATTGTCCTTTGTGTTTTCTTGACTAAGATGATGCAATGACAGTTGTCCAATTGTGTTTTCTGTCATTCTTAATCTCATATAGCATGACTTTTACTGCATGGATTAGCAACAATAGCGCAGTATGAATATGAATTTAACTTGTTAGTAAATGCTTAAAAGCACAGAGGACTTTTGGTGTCTTCAAAACCTTTGTAAATTGTAACAGAAACGTGTATGTACGTGCACTGTGTATTAATAACTTCAGCTGATGTGATCACAAGCTGAACTTTTTGAAATTGCTAAGCCTTGCATGTACCTAAGAATTTGAGTATGGCACTTGTTTTGCCAGTATATAGGACTATGATCAATTTTCTCTTGCAGACCTACATATGCTAGTCCTTCAACTTTATCCTCCCGGTCACAGTCTGTTTTTGTTAAAGCTGTGAGCACTCCTGTAAAAGGATCGACTCCTTCAAAGAAAAACTCTGCCAGCACTTTAATCTCAAATCTTATGGATGGTGGCGGAGAAAGGAAGTCATCCGAAGGACCATTGATTGAAATTTCAGAACAGGTAATCATAATAGTGGTTGAGTAGAAAAGCTTCACATTTTTGTGATTGAATCCTTATTGGATCCTTAGAAAGTATTGCTGCTGTGGCCATCTCTCTCTTTTGAACATTTTCAAATATTGTGGATCTGGTCGCATCCTTTTTCCAAATATTTTGAGTGACAGAAAAAAATTGAATGTACTACGATTTTATGCTCAAGCTCCTTTGTTGACCTATCAATTCCGTCACTTCACCTTTTTGTGGACTTAGTTGTTGTTTGTACTCTGGTACCTGGATCTATGACATGGACAATAACTTCAAGCAAGGGCCATCGAAACTGACTATTCAACTTAGCCTTTCAGTTCTCCTATTTTCTAAACCAGGAATATATTTTTGTATCTTTCTCTTTTGTCAAGGTTTTGTTACAAGTTATAAAGCATTAATAGATTATGCTACAACGTCTGAAGGTTAATTTGTAAAATATAATATTCTACGTAGTTTCAGAAAACTGAAGATACTTATTAGTTCAGACTTTATTGACAGTAGCAGCTGCATGTATCTGTTTGTTTTGTAGCTGAGACCTGCCCGACCATTACGACCCGATTCAGAGGTACGAAGGTCAAGGACATTTAGCGGCACCTTCAAATCTCCTAATAAGTTATCAGTTGTTGAAGGTATGTCATGAAGCTATTCTCTGTTTATGTAAACTTTTAAATTAAGAATTGGTGAGATTCTTAATAAATTCTGAAAAATGCTGACTGAGCTGTGTTCTTGTCTTTGTTGGCTGTATCATGGCAAAGCAAGTTTGTGGACATTTGGTTTCAAATCTTTAAAACTGAACTTTCTTTTTATAAATGTCTTTAATACAAAGATAAAACAGTTTGTATCCATGTTGCTGGAATGATATTTAAAACGTATACCCAAGATATGTTGCCCATATTTTGAATAAACCATTTTCGTGAAATCAAGATTGAAGTCTTGATAAAGAACAAACACCCTGGAACAAGTCGTGTTATTTGAATATTCCATAAAGCAGGGACTATTCAAACTGCTCAACTAACTAAGGAATTCTGATTTGTATACTGTAGACATTCCAGCTCAAGAACCTAGTATGGACAATGATGTTCCTCCTCCATTGCCCGAAAAAGTGGCGACAGCGGATTATTCTAATCTAGATGATATGGCTGTACCCACATTAAAGTCACGATCATTGTCACAGAAATCGCATAAAGATAAGGTTAGTGCAGAAATGCATTCCAAACTATTCCGACTGTCATCCCCCAGCAGTTCTCTGTTGGAAAATAAGTTTGACAAAGTTTCAGTTCTGTACCTACAGGGATGTTGAACTTAAATTTGTTTGAAATTTATATCATCAAAACAGTGATTTTTAGCCAAAATGACAAGTTAAAGTATGCTTTAAGTGAGGACAACTTAATTGCTATAGAATCACTTTTATGCTAACGACTACAACTGCACTATGGATAAGACCCTTATGTCGCACTTATATTCTTTAAAACAAATTAAAATCTTCTGTCTTTGCAGCCTGTTCCACCATTACCGATAGATGAGCCACCACCAATGCCTCCTAGGAAATCAAGTCGACCCAACAACATTTTATAACAGTGCTGCCGACACCCAATGGAATTCAAGTCGACCCAACAACATTTTGTAACAGTACTGCCAGCAACTAATAGAAATCAAGTCAACCTATCAACATTTTGTAACAATGTTGAACTCAAATCAACCCAGTAACATTTGTAACAGAACTGCCAACAGCCAAGAGAAATCAATATTGTCGAACAACAATGTTATGATATTGTCGAGCCCCATAAAATATTAGTATTAAGTCGACAAAACAACATTATGTAAGTTACTATTATTGGCCACTAGAGCTTAAGTCAACGCAATAACATTTTTGATAATGCTACTGGAACATCAGAAGTATCATGTGAAGGAGGCAATGTTATGCTATGGAATTATCAACAGATCCTTGTAAATCAAGATAACCAAACCACATTGCTCCAATTATAACAGTATTGCAATCCTTGATGTCAACAGATCCATGTAAATCAAGATAACCAAAACCACATTGCTCCAATTATAACAGTATTGCAATCCTTGATGTCACACGAATGTTACATTTGCACTTCTCACTAGCAAAGTTAGAAAAATAGAATTACACAGAGTGGTTGATTGTTACGGCAAATGTATGAGATAAATGAACAATTGCTGTTTTATTTTATTAATGACAAAGAAAGTGGGGGTGTTTTTGTACAAAAAGATGCCGCATCTGTACTGAGGTCACTGAGGGTAATTAAGTACAAGAATCACTCCCTTTTTCGAGATTTTGCCATATGTATTAGTAATTTTGAACAAGGTGAACTCAACCTCATTGAATATATGAAATTAAAACAGAGATATATTTTGGTGGTTTTGATTTTTAACAATTAAGTTTGATTTTTACTTTTCGTAATAGTTGATAACTGTATGGTGCTATATATGTCCCTATGCTGAATATCAAGTAAGTTTATGAAGTGAGGATGTAATTGATATTAATTTGGTGTGTTATGTATCATAATACAAATGTAATACATAGGTTTTAATTATAAAATATATTTTTACAAAACTGGAAATTGGATATACAGGTATAATATATTATATAATTTAATGCTTCTGTGTACTGGCTTGCCGAGTACAGCTAGTTTAATATTAACAATTGTACCCATTTGTTCTGAAGCCCAGTATTTTATGTTGAGAGGGTTCAATTTTTATAGCGATGTCTAAAAATGAATGCTGACCCCCTTAAACTGTGCTGCTGTAAAAATGCTTTATTAATGCTAGTATGTGTGTACATGAATCATTTTAGAATATTAGAGAGTACTAGTCATCCCTATATTTATCTTTGCATGGTAAATAAACTTTATTAACTTAATGCATAATACTGTGTTGTTTTCCTTCTGGTAAGAAATACCCTTACAAAGTATGATAAATCAATTAACATTACACAACAATTCCACCCTGCTACGTTGCATTTTAGGGAATCACAAAGCCTGATTTTACTTTTAGTGTTTTTTAATGCAATAATTTATCAGCAGATATTTTGAATTAAATAAATGTTATTTTCTTTCACTAATACGATGCGACTGTTACTTGGTTTACATGTTCACCTATTTTAAGCATAAAAGCTGATTACAGGTTGTTTACTGATATTTGCTGTAAAATAGGCCACCTGCCACTCAAGTAGAGAAGAGGTCAACGAGTGCATTCAAGTGATCGAATACGGAGGAAAACTAGTGATTTAAATAACCAACCATGTTACAATAATTTGTACTGATGAAATATATTAGTTACGAAGTATTACGCAATAACTTTCTTTTTTAATCTTTGATGTTCAAATATCCTGATTCGGTGAAAACTAAACGTTTCGTAAATTACTGTCTGCTCTGCACACAAGGGTATTTAAAGCACGTTAATGCGCATGCGTCAGCACACCCAACTAGGGCTTGTGAACTTTAATAAAGCTGTCATGGCGGAAGAAATATTTGTTGAAGGACCTTTAAAAAAACTCTCGTGGCATCGTATTCAAATCGAAGATGCATCAAATAATGTTCTATTAGTGGTCTTGAAGCATGATTCTGGAATCTATCGAGGTGTTTTATTGAATCAGACGGCAAAGTAAGTATAAATATGTACGTCTATTTCGGGTATTTTCACTCACAACCTTGGGTTTTTCCTACAGGACTTTTCTTCTTTTGTGTGTGTCACTTAAATATTTTGCTATACCTGGGAATATGATGTCAGACTATGTTTTATTGAATTCTCTGTTTTATTTTGCAGTGCTCCATGTGGAATTTACCTACCAGAATTACGTGAAGAAAAAGAAAACAAAGTTAACAGCAGTGATTTGACTTCAAATGTCATAAACAAAGGTCAAAGTATGGCAAACACTGTTGAGCCTTCAGAAGAGTCAGCTTTAAGTTATAGGCACACATATCAGCCTGAATTACTTAACTCATCTTCCATACAAGTGCCTTCACCCATTCGTGCATTGTCACATCCATTAAAAAATACAAATTTGCGCAAAAGAATGTTGCGACCTCGTCATATTCTGTGTTCAAAATGCAAAGCAGTATGTGACGATGATGATTTAAAAACTGAGGATGCTCTCGTTAATTCAAGTATGCGAAAAAGAAAAGACGATTTTGAATATTCACTTGTAGATAAAAGACATAAAAAGGAACGTAAAAATTGTGTACCATCAAAGTTAGGTGCAAAACCGATGTTAAAACTGATGTCATGTTTTCCAACTATAAATTACGGCAAACAAGAGGCACTAATTGAAAAGAATGATAGCACTGACTCAAAACTATCTAATGTTGATATTATATGTTCAAGTCAAAGTTCAGAATACGAAAAAGAGCTAAACGCCGGTAGTGAAAGTCCAAGTATTTCACTGACAAGAATAGACAACATGACAACACAAAGCAATGCAAAATGTAGCAGTGCTATTGGACAGGAAAAGTGGAATGAAGGCGATTTAGAAAATCATGAAAAACATCATAAACATAAACACAAACACAAAAAGAAACACAAAAAACATAAACACAAGGATGTAGATAATCATGACAAACACAACCATAAAAAACGTCACAAGAAATCAAAGAAGCGTGACATCTATGGTCAGTCTACTTTGACGTCTTCCTTAGCATCATCAGAAGGCTCTAGTCAGTTAACACAAGGTGATCGAGTGGTTTTAAATACGCAATCATTTGACAACAATAATTTGAACATTTATTCTTCAGAGAGCTTCCAGGATAAGTTAAACTCCAGTGGGGAGCAGACAACATCCAGTCCACTGCTAATGGATTCTGATTCGAACGACACTTATGAATTTCCTTTACCCGAGACAATGCAAGAAAATGTTGCGACCCTTCGGCCTCTTATGATGCGAATACAATCTCGTGATGTTTTTAAATGTACACTTCCGGATGGTCGAACAGTGTCTGTTGGGGATATAGCTTGGGGGAAGATTCATGGTTTTCCAGCGTGGCCTGGACGGGTGATATCAATTACCATCAGTCAAAGAGACAATGGAGTGATAATCACACAAACAGCGCACGTTTCATGGTTTGGATCACGGACTAGGTCACACATGCCGATTAGTGATTTGCATCCATTTTTAGAAGATTTTAAAATAAAATTTAATAAGAAGAAACGAGGACCGTATAAAAATGCCGTCAAACAGGCGTTACTGGCTGGTCAAGCCGTGTCCGCAGTGGCTGATGTTGATATTGAAGGTTAACATTGTACTAGTCAAACAGGCGTTACTGGCTG